>JARYGA010053431.1:0-68197 GCA_030545235.1 Helianthus tuberosus
ATCGTTCAACCGCTGACCTCCCTCACTCAGAAGGATAGAAAGTACGAATGGGGAGTGATGTGTGTAAAATGCAACATATAAATTACATCAATTGTGGCATAAAACTAACCCTTTTTTAGTACTAATGTTGGAAAAAGTGTGCTTTTGTCTTCCTTTTGTATTTTCAGGATTAAATGAGCTCAAATTAACAAAAGAAGCAAAAAGGCAGCTAAATCTAGCATAAATACAAGAAAAGGAACAAACGTGGCATGCCCGACCCCCATCGACAGCATCTCCCAAAGCAAAAACAAGAAGAAAGCTGAGCATGGGGCAGTGCCCAGCTGAGCACGGGGTGTGCCCAGCTCAACACGGGGCGTGCCCAGCTCAACACGGGGCCGTGTCCAGGAAGATCAGCCCTGGCACAAAAGACAAACCTGTAGAAGCTTCTATTGCCCAGGCACGGGGCCGTGCCCAGCGGACACGGGGGCGTGGCGAAAGTATAGCAGGCGCATTAATTGTAATTGCGAATTACAATTAATGAAGAGAGAGAGTGTCAGACAGGCACGGGGGCGTGCCCAGCGGACACGGGGGCGTGTGGAGCTAATAAAGACAAACTGTATTAATGAAGAAAGAGAAAAGGGTGGACACGGGGCCGTGTCCAGCGGACACGGGGCCGTGTCCAGGCTTCTGTACAGGCTATAAATAGGAGTGCTTGGCTCAAGCTCAAACCATCCCTTGGCACACCACACTTCATCCACCACCCACCACCACCATAACACCATCATCCACCACCATCATCCATTGTCCATCGTAGAGTGTGTGAGTCATCTCGGGATCCAAGATTGATCGTAAGAGTTCTTAACAATCAAGGCCATGTTTGCCTAAGTCTCTTACATCACTTGGTGAAGACAAAGTGTCTAGTATAATACTTTTTATTTCTAATCTTTTGCACTTTTTATTTGGTTTTGTATTAATGACTTTAATAACTAGTTACTTATGTTGAAGGTGATCTTTCCTTATCGTTTGTCCGTGGTGTCTTGGCATTATTTTACTGTCTATATAAAATAAAGGATTTTCACCATTCATATCTCCACGGTCTATATGGAGGTATGTTGGCTACCTGGTCGGGGGTTAAGGGAATGGTTTGGTAAAGGTCTTGCCATTGTTCAGCGTTTAGAGGTCCTGCAATGGACCTGGGTCAAATTTAGTAGGACCTCCTTCAATACTTCACGGTATTGGATGGTGGGGGTCCAAACTCTTTGACCCCCTCATAAGTTAACTACTATTAATACTATAACCCGGCTATTTAGGACTGTATCCCTGCTGACTCAGACTACTTAGCCGAGGGTAACGTCACCGCCAAAAGCGGGGCCTACCACAATACTGCATTAATAACTTAATTCATTATCTTCCAATAATCCACCCCTTTAGGATTGTATCCTTGCTGACTCAAACTACTGGGGTGAGGGTAACGTCACCTTCAAAAGAGGGGCCTACTACAATAACTAAGATAATCTCTTAATTATGTGCAAAAGTGCGGAAATAATCAAAGGTTATACTAGATACGAGTCGGAACCAAGTGATTCATCTTGTCTATCTGTTTTTTTTTATTTTTTTTTATTTTCAGCATTTTAGTTAGTTTTTATTTTTCTTAGCTTAAAACATTTTTCTAAACTTTTATTTTGATTAGACGTTGAGGATAAACCGGTACTAAAAGCTCTTGTGTCCTTGGACGACCTCGGTATCTTACCAACGCTATACTACACTCAACGATGGGTGCACTTGCCCATATGTGTGTTTAGTGTTAGTGAAATATCGTGTTTTATAAATTTAAAACTTGGCTAAAATAAGTGTTAAAAAGGGCTTAAACTATACACCTAATATATACGACACTTAAACGCGCATCAGGGAGAAAAACAAGAAGAAGTGTTTCAGTTGCTGAAAAAGAAGCTTTGCGATGCACCTATTTTATCCGTACCCGAAGGCACTGATGACTTCGTGGTATATTGCGACGCCTCGCGTCAGGGATTAGGCTGTGTGCTGATGCAGCGACAGATGGTTATAGCTTATGCTTTGCGCCAGTTGAAAGTTCACAAGAAGAACTACAGCATGCATGACTTGGAATTAGGCGTTGTGGTGTTTGCTTTGAAGATTTGGCGACATTATCTGTATGGTACGCGTTGTACGATCTTTACGAATCACAAAAGCTTACTGTAACACCCGTGCCTTCGCGGCCATCAAACAAATACTGTAGCAATGAAATATTGTATTTCATACTTAGTATTTGTAAAAATATGTGTATCATTTGCACATATCAATTCTTGTTCAAATTCAAACTCTAAATCGCTTTCTGGAAGGTTATACGCGCACCGATGCGTAAATATAACCAGTTTAATGCAACAAACACTCCGGAATAGTGACATAGGCTTAACATACCTTAAATAACCTTTACATAACTTAGAAATAAGTTTTGAAGGCTTTGGTATGGCAAAAACAAGCTAAATCACTTACAGGGACTAAAGTTGACAAACTGCGAAAGTATGTCAATTTGAACTGTAACAGACATTCCGGAACATGACCATAAGTTAAACATACCATAAATATCCTTTACATAGCTTAGAAATAGGCTTTGAGGGGTTCGGTGTGCTAAAATAAACTTTTGGGACATTCAGGGACTAAAAGTGTCAAAAAGTGCACAAGTTTGCATTTTCGCGCATAACTTACGTTCTGAATACATCCGGACATCCAAAAATTTATGTAAGCATGACTACATTATATTTTAGTGTTCGCCATGAGAAAAATCCATTCGTCACGTCTTTTGGTTCGTTTTTCGCGCTTATGCGCATTCCGTCGTAATTAAGCGAACATCGCGTTCGTACGGCCAAACGAACCGACATCCGAGATATTTTTGAGCATGTTTTAAGTTCCCTATACTTTAACTTCATTTTAGAGCTTTGAAATGGGGTTAACGGGCCTTAAACGTGTCGAAAATGGCCTAAATACAGTTCAGGGACCAAAAGTGTAATTCTGCCGAAATAGTGCCTAGCGGTGCGCTACACTTTAAGCGTAGCGGTGCGCTAGGGGTCTGCAGACCAGATTCAATGTTCAGAACAGCTGTTTGCACTTGTTTGATCCACAACCACATGTTCTAATTCGCCTAATCAGCAAGATAAGATCAAGATTTAGCCACCATAACATTTGGACAAGTGTACGGCCTTGATCGTTTCCCCTTTTCCAAGAAACGATCTCAACGGTGGACCGAAAACTATAAATAACCCAACACCCCCATTGCATTTCTCACAAGAATTCTGATTTGAGAGCTCTAAGTTGAAACCATTGTTTCATACCTGAGTTCTTGGATCGGGATTAGCATTCGGGGACCCTGGGTTAGTATTCTTTCGTTCTTTTCCTTATTTTTACCGCTTTTCGAGTCCGAAAGTCAAACTTTGTTTGACTTTCAGCGTTGACCAGTAATGGTCAATGCGAAGTTCGTTTGAACTTCGCAACGTGAGTGTAATCACGTTGGTCATGGTCCCTTGGGACTATGCCCACTGATTACCACGTTGTCAAGGGTCGTAGGGTAGGCGATCTAATAAATCGCCTATACCTTCGAACTCGACCCATTTGGTCGATCATTAGGATCCGACCAAATACATTAGGTGACCATAGTAGGTAGGGAATAACCTTCCGAGGTTATACCCTATGGTCACATCGTTTAAGTAGTTGTATGATAGGTAGTTTATATGCCTTAGGTAAATTACCAGAATACCCTTTTCATGTATAATTGGTAATTAAGCATATGTAACCTAAACTTTTGTCACATAACTGATTATGTAACATGTTTAGGCATATAACACTTGTCATAGGACTAGTTAGACGGTCCGAACGCGCTTTGCGCGCACGGCGCGTTAAAGTAACGTATGTTACCTTAATGGATCGCGATGGGTCGATAATACTTAGGTTAAGTTTCATGTAGTATGTAGGCCTTGTTAAACCATATCATATGAGTTCCAATACTCATTTGGTTTACCAAGCCTCATCCTATCCGATCTCCCGATTTAGGTTCGGTTTATTTATATAGTTATCAGATTTGCCGATTGATTCCGTGCTCCCTCTAGCTTTGCTTGGTTGTTGTTCAAGACCTCTAAGCAATCTCAGGCGAGTACATTATTCCCCTCTTTTACTGTTTTCAACTGTTTTGGGGTGACTCATATGTGCTAAATGTTTTCGATGTTATAACGATGGATTCAAAAACAATTAAAACGATTTATACAAAACTAATAACGATTTCAATAAAGTGAACAAACTTGTTGGTTGTAGTTACATAACAAATGACATTCATTAGCAATGATCAAGCCGACCAGTATTAGGTTATGGTACCATAGGATCTGACTAATCCCGTTATTTACTACACTCGTGGTTATGTGTGGGTGTGGTGGGTAGCGACTGAATCTGTAAGTATTAACTTACCCTATGGAGGTTTGTTAATGCGAAATCGAGAAGCGACGAAATCGAGAAGCGACGAAATCGAGAAGCGACGAAGTCAAGAAGGTTTGAATGTTATTAGCGAGACGACCATTTAAGTAGTTTCACGACCTAAAACGAATTAGACGATTTACGATTGGTTTTCACACGATGTTTTAACGATTGGGTAAACGATTGGTTTTAACGATTGGGTAAATATTTATACATGGTTTACATTTGTTGGTTTGGTTTGATTAAGTGATTAAATAACGATGCGTGTGTAATATGATACAAGCATGGTGGATACGCCGCTGGTACTTCCTATATATAAGTGTTTGTATGGTATTATATATTGTAGCGTTATTTGAATCATTTCAGTTTGAGACATAGAACATTTTATACAAATAACATACTTTTCACAAGACATTGATTTACAAACAACTTATCTTATACAAACTCATTTTTACAGGGTTATTCATTTAATCATGCATTATTCTCTTATTTATACATATCATATGAACTTATTATTTTTCAAATGATTTTCTAAAACAAATGTTTTTGAGTTAAGAGTCATGGCTACGAGGTTTTACAAATTATAACCCGCTTGATTTGAGTTGGTTAATTAAGTTGCAATATTATACTCTTTTCAAAACAAGGTTTTTAAATAAAGTATTGCAACATCTAAACTAGCCATGATTTCGACACTCCTACAAAACCTATGTACTCGCCAGCATTTCTTTGCTGACCTCGTTTTCACATATGTTTCAGGTATTGTTGAATGATATCGATTGATAAGATGCATGCTCACATAGGACTGGACAAGGCCTTAGTGACTCAATAACAATGATAGACTATGTTTAATTTGTGTATTTAGATTTCCAGACGATGTAATTATTCAATGTTTAATAAAACGAAACACTTTTTGGTATCCATGGTTGTGAAACATTAATTCTGTTGCAACACGCCCCGATGTTTCCGCCGCGATTTGTTGTTTTACGCGGTCGGGGTGTGACAGAAAAGATGGTATCAGAGCTAATGGTTATAGGGAATTAGGTTATTAGTAATGCTTTGACCTAGTCTATAACCTTCTTAGGACCCTAACGCGAGTTTACTTGCGTTTAGTCATAAAACAATACCGTCACCTATCCTTAGGCGACGACCACAACAAGAACATAAATTTCAAAACCGCTTTGAAAACTAATCATCTGTTCTAGGATGATTGATTGTAAGGTTTTGAACTCTCTGTTATATGGTCTTGAACCCCTTTGAGTTTTCAAAATCTCGTCAAGGTTTTGGGTTTTAAATAATGTGAACACGTGCAAACTGGAAGGGTGAATGCCTGTATTCTGGGTTTTCTGTCTAGGCAAGCACTTCGTATACATCTCATCAGACGCGAGACCAGTTGTGCTTACCTGGGAATTCTTGGGATGAGTGTTCACTTATAGGCGAGCATGTCTTCGCGATACATTATTTTTGACCTATTTACTTTGATTAAATCACCGAGGTCGTTTGTTGCTTTGTAGTAACAAACAAATGACCACTATCCTTGCTTTCATCAGATTTGTTTCATTTCATTCTTTTCGTCTAATTCTCTCACTCGTTTCCTTTCATGTTTCCTCTTTTAGACAATGCCTCCTCGACGCGATGCTCGAACCGATACTCGGACTTTTACTATTGAAGAACTCGCAGCCCTGATCTCTCAACAGGTGGCTGCTGTGGTTCCCGGTGTGGTAACCCAAGTCCACGAGATATACAACAACGGCAATAATAACAACAACAATAACGCACAGTGTAAATTCAAGGATTTCAATTCTGCGAAGCCGCTTAAGTTTTCTGGATCGCAAGGAGCAACTGCACTCCTACAGTGGTTTGAGAGTATTGAGAGCACATTCAGACATGTGCAGTGTCAGGATGCGCGTAAGGTGGATTTTGCTTCGAGTGTGTTTGAGAAACGAGCGCTTACTTGGTGGAATGGTGTTATGCGCGATAGAGGTGCCGAAGTGGCGTTGGCACAAACATGGGCAGAGCTTCGGGCTCTCATGATGCAGGAGTTTTGTCCCCGTCATGAGATTCGGGTTTTGGAACGAGAGTTTGACAACTTAAAGCAAGATGAGGCTGAACACCGTGCGTACACGGATCGTTTTGAAGAACTCAGTCTATTGTGTCCCACCATGGTTACCCCTCCGGAGAAAGCGATCGAGAGATACATCGATGGTTTACCCGATTCTATTCAGGATATTTTGATTGGTGTTAATCCTACTACCCTTCGTCAAGCAATCGAGTTGTCAGCTACCCTGACTGAGTCTCAAGTCAGGAAGGGTAAACTCACCCGCAAGGGTGATAAAAAGAAGGCGACTGATTCTGGAAAGGACAAGAAGAAGGGTAAGGGTAAGGAAGGTGAGACGTCGAAGAAATCGAAGAAACGGAAGGCTGCCCAAAATTTTGCTGTTACGGCCCAGACTGCTCAGAACCCGCAGAACCCACCGGCTCAACCACCTGCAAAGAAGGCATATGCTGGTACCGCACCACATTGTGCCCGTTGCAACGGCCATCACGTTGCCCAACAATACTGCAAGAAGTGCACAACGTGTGGCAGACTTGGGCATTTGGCCAATGTTTGTCGTTTGGGACAAAATCAGGCTGCTCAGGTTCAAGCTCCGGTTCAAGGGAATGCTGCGAGATTCCCACTGGGTTCATGTTTCAACTGCGGAGAGATTGGTCACTTCCGCCCCAATTGTCCGAGACTGGTGAATGCAAATGCTAATGCAAACCCGAATGCGAACGTCAACGTCAATGTGAATCCAGCACGTGGTCGAGTGTTTAACATCAATGAGGCAATCGATGATGAAGGAGTAGTATTCTGAAATTCCTCTGGTTGTCATCTTGTAACATTTAAAGACAATGCGGTTGTTATATAAATAAAAATTTGTAGTTTTTATTTTCTTTAACTAATGCAATTGTATGAATGTTTGATTCAACCTTATGATGTCAACACAAAGACAAAAACTACTCGTGTGGTTCTGTCATTTTTACGATCACTTGAGATCTCCCTAAGAACCTCAAACGCTTGTTTCTTCTAAATCTAAAGTATCTTATCATCTTGCACCGTTCGAGATGCAAGAATTATCAAAACAGCTTCAAGAGTTGTCTGATAAAGGATTCATCCGTCCGAACTTTTCACCTTGGAGAAACTCCTGTTCTCTTTGTGAAAAAAAAAATGGATCTTTTCAAATGTATATCGATTAACGTAAGCCTAGTAAGCTTACCATCAAAAATCGATATCCCCTACCTTAAATCAATGATCTCTCCAATCATCTACAGAGTATTTCATGTTTTTCCGAGATCGATTTGCGTTCTTGGTATCATCAACTTCGTATTCTCGAAGAAGATGTTCCCAAAAACGGTTTTCTGCACGAAGTATGGCCATTACGAGTTTACAGTCATACCTTTTGGTTTGACAAATGCTCCAGCCATCTTCATGGACCTAATAAATAGGGTCTGCAAGCCTTATTTGGATCAGTTCGTCATTGTTTTTATTGGTGACATCTTGATCTATTCAAAGTCCCGAGCCGACCACGATTAACACCTTCGTTGATTTCGGAGCCCTGATTGGATTCCTTGTACACCTAAATATGTACATTACAACTCAATTAGGACAAGCCGAATTCCTTTTAAAATCTTCCTATTTTTATAGTTAGATTCTTGATAATATTTAAAGTACCAAATGAAATCCACGGATTGGATTCCTAGTATGCTTTAAATACCCGTGTCCAAAGATAACAAATTTAATGGTCAACTTAAACAATATTACGAGTGTTCGATTATACAATTATGTGGTTATGTGTTTATGTGTTCTCCTCTATGTTTTTGTGTGATCCGATTTTCAAATCCTCATGGAATCTTTCATATCTTTATATGAGGGATTCATAGTAGGATATTCAAAAGGTACTACCTTAAATCCTTAATGGGCTTCTACGTTGTAGTTAAAGACCCTTGGGAATTATATGGTACCACTCAATGATTCATAAGAGACCCTTTAGAGGTCTAATCAAAAAGATTGATTCACAATTTGGTTAAAGAACGACATCTAGTGATGTAGCTGAACAGACTCCTTGATAGTCTATTTAGATCAATTATTGATTTAATAAAAAAGGGACTCTATGGCGGTCTAGTCACACTCATCACAGGATTGTTCATTTGGTTTTACACTACACATTATAAAATAGACTGTGTGAACTGTGCAAGGAATTGTCTGATTATGGACGCGTACATAATTATGAAATTTAGTGCACAGAAACCCAGTAAGGTTTATTATGTGTAAGAACCGATAGTAACAACAATAACAAAATGAGAACAATGTAATGGAGGTACGGTGGACGCACCAATGATACTTCATATACTTGTATATAAGTGTCCCTCTTACATTGCAAACATAATGTTATTAAGGTTACTAGAAGTTCAAGAAACCTAGCCAATGTTGTTCGATCTTTTCAACTTCATATTTTCAAGCTCTCACAAGTTTCCTCTAAATAAATTTCGGGACGAAATTTCCTAAAGTAGGGGAGACTGTAACACCCGTGCCTTCGCGGCCATCAAACAAATACTGTAGCAATGAAATATTGTATTTCATACTTAGTATTTGTAAAAATATGTGTATCATTTGCACATATCAATTCTTGTTCAAATTCAAACTCTAAATCGCTTTCTGGAAGGTTATACGCGCACCGATGCGTAAATATAACCAGTTTAATGCAACAAACACTCCGGAATAGTGACATAGGCTTAACATACCTTAAATAACCTTTACATAACTTAGAAATAAGTTTTGAAGGCTTTGGTATGGCAAAAACAAGCTAAATCACTTACAGGGACTAAAGTTGACAAACTGCGAAAGTATGTCAATTTGAACTGTAACAGACATTCCGGAACATGACCATAAGTTAAACATACCATAAATATCCTTTACATAGCTTAGAAATAGGCTTTGAGGGGTTCGGTGTGCTAAAATAAACTTTTGGGACATTCAGGGACTAAAAGTGTCAAAAAGTGCACAAGTTTGCATTTTCGCGCATAACTTACGTTCTGAATACATCCGGACATCCAAAAATTTATGTAAGCATGACTACATTATATTTTAGTGTTCGCCATGAGAAAAATCCATTCGTCACGTCTTTTGGTTCGTTTTTCGCGCTTATGCGCATTCCGTCGTAATTAAGCGAACATCGCGTTCGTACGGCCAAACGAACCGACATCCGAGATATTTTTGAGCATGTTTTAAGTTCCCTATACTTTAACTTCATTTTAGAGCTTTGAAATGGGGTTAACGGGCCTTAAACGTGTCGAAAATGGCCTAAATACAGTTCAGGGACCAAAAGTGTAATTCTGCCGAAATAGTGCCTAGCGGTGCGCTACACTTTAAGCGTAGCGGTGCGCTAGGGGTCTGCAGACCAGATTCAATGTTCAGAACAGCTGTTTGCACTTGTTTGATCCACAACCACATGTTCTAATTCGCCTAATCAGCAAGATAAGATCAAGATTTAGCCACCATAACATTTGGACAAGTGTACGGCCTTGATCGTTTCCCCTTTTCCAAGAAACGATCTCAACGGTGGACCGAAAACTATAAATAACCCAACACCCCCATTGCATTTCTCACAAGAATTCTGATTTGAGAGCTCTAAGTTGAAACCATTGTTTCATACCTGAGTTCTTGGATCGGGATTAGCATTCGGGGACCCTGGGTTAGTATTCTTTCGTTCTTTTCCTTATTTTTACCGCTTTTCGAGTCCGAAAGTCAAACTTTGTTTGACTTTCAGCGTTGACCAGTAATGGTCAATGCGAAGTTCGTTTGAACTTCGCAACGTGAGTGTAATCACGTTGGTCATGGTCCCTTGGGACTATGCCCACTGATTACCACGTTGTCAAGGGTCGTAGGGTAGGCGATCTAATAAATCGCCTATACCTTCGAACTCGACCCATTTGGTCGATCATTAGGATCCGACCAAATACATTAGGTGACCATAGTAGGTAGGGAATAACCTTCCGAGGTTATACCCTATGGTCACATCGTTTAAGTAGTTGTATGATAGGTAGTTTATATGCCTTAGGTAAATTACCAGAATACCCTTTTCATGTATAATTGGTAATTAAGCATATGTAACCTAAACTTTTGTCACATAACTGATTATGTAACATGTTTAGGCATATAACACTTGTCATAGGACTAGTTAGACGGTCCGAACGCGCTTTGCGCGCACGACGCGTTAAAGTAACGTATGTTACCTTAATGGATCGCGATGGGTCGATAATACTTAGGTTAAGTTTCATGTAGTATGTAGGCCTTGTTAAACCATATCATATGAGTTCCAATACTCATTTGGTTTACCAAGCCTCATCCTATCCGATCTCCCGATTTAGGTTCGGTTTATTTATATAGTTATCAGATTTGCCGATTGATTCCGTGCTCCCTCTAGCTTTGCTTGGTTGTTGTTCAAGACCTCTAAGCAATCTCAGGCGAGTACATTATTCCCCTCTTTTACTGTTTTCAACTGTTTTGGGGTGACTCATATGTGCTAAATGTTTTCGATGTTATAACGATGGATTCAAAAACAATTAAAACGATTTATACAAAACTAATAACGATTTCAATAAAGTGAACAAACTTGTTGGTTGTAGTTACATAACAAATGACATTCATTAGCAATGATCAAGCCGACCAGTATTAGGTTATGGTACCATAGGATCTGACTAATCCCGTTATTTACTACACTCGTGGTTATGTGTGGGTGTGGTGGGTAGCGACTGAATCTGTAAGTATTAACTTACCCTATGGAGGTTTGTTAATGCGAAATCGAGAAGCGACGAAATCGAGAAGCGACGAAATCGAGAAGCGACGAAGTCAAGAAGGTTTGAATGTTATTAGCGAGACGACCATTTAAGTAGTTTCACGACCTAAAACGAATTAGACGATTTACGATTGGTTTTCACACGATGTTTTAACGATTGGGTAAACGATTGGTTTTAACGATTGGGTAAATATTTATACATGGTTTACATTTGTTGGTTTGGTTTGATTAAGTGATTAAATAACGATGCGTGTGTAATATGATACAAGCATGGTGGATACGCCGCTGGTACTTCCTATATATAAGTGTTTGTATGGTATTATATATTGTAGCGTTATTTGAATCATTTCAGTTTGAGACATAGAACATTTTATACAAATAACATACTTTTCACAAGACATTGATTTACAAACAACTTATCTTATACAAACTCATTTTTACAGGGTTATTCATTTAATCATGCATTATTCTCTTATTTATACATATCATATGAACTTATTATTTTTCAAATGATTTTCTAAAACAAATGTTTTTGAGTTAAGAGTCATGGCTACGAGGTTTTACAAATTATAACCCGCTTGATTTGAGTTGGTTAATTAAGTTGCAATATTATACTCTTTTCAAAACAAGGTTTTTAAATAAAGTATTGCAACATCTAAACTAGCCATGATTTCGACACTCCTACAAAACCTATGTACTCGCCAGCATTTCTTTGCTGACCTCGTTTTCACATATGTTTCAGGTATTGTTGAATGATATCGATTGATAAGATGCATGCTCACATAGGACTGGACAAGGCCTTAGTGACTCAATAACAATGATAGACTATGTTTAATTTGTGTATTTAGATTTCCAGACGATGTAATTATTCAATGTTTAATAAAACGAAACACTTTTTGGTATCCATGGTTGTGAAACATTAATTCTGTTGCAACACGCCCCGATGTTTCCGCCGCGATTTGTTGTTTTACGCGGTCGGGGTGTGACACTTACAACATATATTTGATCAGGAGGAGCTTAATATGAGATAGCGACGATGGGTGGAGCTGTTAAACGATTATGATTGTGAAATCAAATACCATCCAGGAAAGGCGAATGTAGTGGCAGACGCCTTGAGTCGGAAAGAGAGGATTAAGCCCATAAGGGTTAGGGCTTTGGAAATAATTATACAAACAGACCTCTCGTTGCGCATTCGTGCTGCACAGAGAGAAGCTCTTAAGAAGGAGAATCTTGTGGATGAATATCTTCGTGGGATGGAGAAACAATTGGTACCCAATGAGGAAGGAACATTGTGTTTCATGGGACAAATTTGGGTTCCCCTCTTTGGTGGTCTTAGAGACGTGATTTTTTATGAAGCACATAAATCAAGGTACTCGATCCACCCAGGATCGGATAAGATGTACCAAGATTTGAAGGATTTCTACTGGTGGCCAAGATTGAAAGGTGATGTTGAAACTTATGTTGGAAAGTGCTTAACCTGTGCCAAAGTAAAGGCCGAATATCAGAAGCCTTCAGGTCTTTTACAGCAACCTGAGATACCCATGTGGAAATGGGAGCAGATCTCAATGGATTTTATAGCCAAGTTGCCAAGGACACCCAGAGGTCATGATACGATTTGGGTAATCGTAGACCATTTGACCAAATCTGCACACTTTCTGCCGATCAGAGAAAAGGATAACACTGGTAAGCTAGCTGAGCTGTACCTAAGGGAGATAGTTGCACGTCATTGAGTGCCTATCTCGATTATTTCTGATAGAGACGGAAGATTTGTGTCAAGGATTTGGCAATCTTTCCAGGAAGCGTTTGGTTCTCAGTTGAATTTGAGCACTACTTTTCATCCACAGACGGATGGTCAGAGCGAGAGAACAATTCAGACGCTTGAAGACATGCTGCGAGCTTGTGTAATGGACTTAGGTGGCAGTTGGGACACTCACCTACCTTTGGTTGAGTTCTCCTATAACAAAAGCTACCATACAAGCATTCAAGCTGCACCGTTTGAAGCTCTTTACGGACGCAAGTGTCGATCGCCATTATGCTGGGCAGATGCGGGCGATAGACAGCTAGTTGGTCCCGAATTGGTTCAAGAAACGACAAATAAGATCATACAGATCCGAGAGCGCATTAAGGCGGCTCGTGATTGACAAAAGAGCTACGCGGACCAAAGAAGGAAACCTTTGGAATTTGAAGTGGGAGATATGGTTCTGTTGAAAGTCTCACCGTGGAATGGAGTGGCACGCTTTGGGAAGCGTGGAAAGTCAAACCCACGATTCATTGGACTGTTCAGAATCCTGGAAAGGATTGGTCTTGTAGCTTATAAGTTGGACTTACCTGCGGAACTGAATGGTGTTCATGATACATTTCATGTATCCAACCTGAAGAAGAGTCCAACACAGGAAACGGTGGTTATTCCTGCCGAGGAAGTTCACATTGACGACACACTCCATTTTACAGAAGAACCCGTTGAGGTTACGGATTGGAAAGTTAACAAAACTCGAAGGAGTAGTGTTAAACTTGTTAAGGTTCGATGGAACGCGCGTCACGGCCCAGAGTTTACTTGGGAGCGTGAAGACCGCATGAAAGCGAAATACCCGCATTTATTCCCTAACACCCCTGCTGCTAATAGTAAAGCTTAAAATTTTGGGACGAAATTTTCTTAACAGGGGGAGAATGTGACAACTGTCAAAAATTCAGGTATCCGTACAATTAATTAATCTTGATTAATGCTTAATGATTGTGCTGAATTACAAATTAACTACTTTCTGATTACTGCCATACACATACATGTGCACCATACATTATTTAATGTCATATCAATATTTCATGAAAGCTACATTGCTTTGAATGATGCACAAAGCACAGTAAGCACAGTTATCTGATAAACCAGGAATATGCTGACAGAGTTCAGTGCATAGACAGACAGTGTGTTGAGACACAGTATGAGCCAGAAACCAAGTACTACACTAGTATAAAGTGTAGGGAATTAAGGACCACAAAACTGCTTTTCTAGGTGATAGTTTAAGTGCCGAAAAGTGCCTAAAACTCACCCAAAGTGCTGAATTCAGCAAAATTCAACATAAAATCAACATTTAAACACAATAATATTATGCAGAAACATGATAAAAAGGTCCTGAATGCTTTCCTAAGTGTCGGGAATTAAAAGTGTCACAAAAGGGTACATGAACATTAAACTGTAAGTTTAGCACTTTAACGAATCAGTATCCAATCGAACAACCCGACACTACCCGAAACACCAAATTTACACTAGAAGCATTGTTTTAATGTTTGAGAACATGATATGGCAAGATGAGAGGATGATTATGTTAAGAAATCAATAGATCATCCTTATGTAATCATGAACTTGAAATAAGAAAGTTGTTTTCTTGAAAAATCTTGATCAAAGTAAGATGTTAAACACATAGATCTAGAGATTTGTAAGTGGTATTTCAAAGAAACCAAGTTAAAATATAAGTTTTGTTTAAACTTGGTTCTTACATGAACAAACACTATTTTTGGTGGTTAAACAAGTGTAGAAACAGTTGTGTAACAAGAGAATTTCATAAAGAAACATTTTTGTAAAATATGATTACAAGTTGTAAACATCTAAGTCTTTCAAGAATGATGTTTTTATATAAACAACCACACTTTAAAGGGTAACTAAACTCACTAAACACCCTACCAAGTTACTACAAGTTTTCATAAACTTTCAAGTTCATGAAGTAGTAGAATAAGCATGGTTTTGGCAAAATTGGTAAGTGTAAGTTGTTTAGGGTTGATTGTAAAATTGATTGTGATTGTTTTACAAAAGAAAATGATATGCTTAAAAGCATGAAAACCACCATTTTTAAGGGAAACTATTGCAAAATTTTCTAAAAATATAAAGACTTAGAAAAATATTTTCAAACAAATATTTACAAGTGTATTTTAACAATGAGTTTTCCATATGAACTTTGCCATAATTTTTGGTTAGAAAAATACAAATATTGGATGTTGGTTTTTATAAATAAAAGTGGATAAATATATATTTAGAATATATATATACAATGTAGAGACACATGTGTGATTATGTGTATACTTTGTGTAAAAGTTATGTTATTTTAGGACTTAAAATAATATAACACATCAAAATACCAAGGATTACTATCCAAAATATTACCAAAAATCCCAAGGAATAAGTATATGAGTTACACACAATATTGGCGAAACCGAACAAGAGATGTAACTTACAAAATATTCCGGAACATAATTCGCAAGTATATTTTGGTAAATGATATTTTGGACACAAGGAAACGAAAGTATGATTTTTATAATTATCACAAGAGTATATCATATTTTGACAAGAAGGAAATATATGATTTTTGGTGAATAAAAATATATATGTGTTTACTTGGAATTTTTAGAAGATATATTATTTTTGTGAAAAATATATGTTTTCTTAAGTAAACTTGAAATACATTTTTGGATAAAGATAAGTTTATATATATATATTCTAAGTTAGACTTGAAAATATATTATTTTGGAACTACAAATATTTTTCCAAGAGAAAAATTATAAATAATTTTTCTAAGTGATACTTCTTAAATATATATTTTGGAAAGGTATATATTGGTGAATTTTATTAGAAATAATATTCCGGAAAGTATAATATAAATTTAAGTGTATGAATACTCAATGAATACATTAAAAATACGTATTCTCACACGTATAAATACACACCGGAATACAACACCAAAACGTGGAAAAATATACAAGAATACGAATACACATGTATAAGATACCCCCATCCTTGGGAAGGAAATACAAGTATTAATACTTGGGAAGTATTAAGTTAATATATATGTTTAACAATTATTCAAAATTTAATAAATATAATTTAAGTTAAAATATTAATTTTTTTGACAATAATTATATAACTTGGAATAATATCAGAAGCGTAAAAGAAACGTAACTCACAAATGTTAACCCTAAGTCAAGGCACGGCCCGTTCGTCTAATAGGCATTAGTACGTTGTAGGTAGTCGTGTTTACCGGAGAAGCTCGAGTTACGATTATTGAAGACGCAAGACTGTGAGTTTAGTGTTCCCCCTTTTCTTTAACTGTTTTTCAGTTTTATAACTTTGGGGGTGAAGTACATGTTACAATTGTTTACAAACATTATTATTTGGTATGGTTAGCTAAGGAAGGGTACACTTAGATCATGTGAGTGGTGGGCATAATGCTTAAGGCCATCAATCCTCGTTGTAAGACCGAGGGACATGAGTGATAGATCTATTTGGGTGTAGCGAGCCCCGCCCATGTTGGACCAGGGTTGGCCCATGGGTAGACTATGTCTTACAGCCGGAAGCCCGGTGCAAAATTTGCTAGGTTTGAGCTACCTGCATCACGTCACACATATCAATGGCCCTGCAAACCATTGGTGGTCTGTTTTTCCTTGTTGCTTTCATACAAGGATTTATAACTTACATACATACTTACAATGGATTCAAAGGTTTATACATACACACAAACAGACACACGAACTCGCTTAACTTTTGTTGATGTTTTCAAAATACATGTATTTCAGGGAATTAGTAAGTGGATCTGGCGGGCGTTGGAAGTTTCATGCTGCGTTGTGAATAAAGATGTCATCCATGGTCGTTGGGTTGGGCATTGTGTCTTATTCCTGGACGAGACACGTCTCCCAAACCTGGGTTTTATTTAATGTCTTTTGATGAGTTCTTAGTGAAGTCTTAAAACAATTCATATGGTTTGTAAAACTTGTGTTTGAAGTCTACGTTTCAAAATAATGGTGTTATGTCTTTTTTAAACTTATTAATGGATGAACATCTATGGTTTTAATCATGTAGTGGTTGTTATGATTGAATGCAATGGTATTAAGAAAGTCACACCATAATTACGCTTCCGCAAAAGTCAGTGTGTGACATTTTGAACTTCGGAGTCTCTTGATTTGTTATGTGAACACACACAAGTTTTTTTAGTAGCGATTGATCGGTGCATTTTGAGTACACTTTACTTTATATTTATCATACTTAAAAAGCTTTGATATTAGAACAAAATATGATTCTTTGATGTGCATTTATTATCGTGCGGGTTATAGAGAAAACGAGCTAAAGTCGTCTTATTAAGTCCATGTAATTATTATGAAACTTGATTAGTGAATTATTAATTAATTAGTGAATGATTGAATAAAAAAATAAAGACTTCGAAAAAAAACCTATGGTTACGTTGACTTTGGCATTCATGAAAGAAATGGAAAGTTAATTACATTACACATATATTAAAAACTAAACGTAATGAACAGTAGCCACGCATCTAAAGAGACAACCTGGGAGAAATCTTTATACAGTGAGGGAGGGAGAGAATCGAGAAGAAGAAGTCCGACCATCGTTTCCGACCGGCCAATCATTCTGTTCGGGATATGGTGGTTGCGGAGGTGGTTACCGGCGACGGTGACATTGAGGGTTCCGTCGGGCGCCGTCGATTGTTGTGATCGATGATTGCGGTGGTTCTGAATAGGGGATGTTGTGGTTGTCGACGGTGAGCAGCGTCAGTGGTGGATGTAGTCGGAGACGGTGAAGATGGTTAGGGTTGAAGTCGAAACAGAGACGGAGACGAAGAGGGTAAAGACTTCAAGCAGGTTTTGTTGGCAGCGGCGGCGGTTCCATAAGCCTCAAGGGCGACGGCGAACACAACGTTCAGATCCACGTAACCAACGGTCACTGGATAAAAGTGGTTCGATGAGAATTCCGACGGGAAAATAACTAGGGTTCCGGTGATGTTGGACGACGATTTCAGGTATGACTTAAGGTTGCATGAAACTCTTCCATATAGATCTGATTTCTATTACTGGCATTGATTCTGGTTGGATAGGCATACAAGTGATTGCATTGGCTTTAAAATATTTGCTTTTTGAAGGCTTGGGAATTCTATTGTTTGGATAATTCTGATGTACCTAGAACCAAAGACCTTCCAATTATGCCATTCTTGATATCCCGAGCTCCGGTAAGATATTTGCATTTTGAAGACTTGGAACTGTATTGTTTAACATGAATTTATAAATCGGCTACATGAAGCATACCCGTTGAATCGTTGTCCGGCAAAGCTTCTGCGAACATCATCTGCAAATTGTTTCTATCGCCAATTTGTTACTTGCTCTGCCGCATCTATCGAACCGGTAGCTTGCAGGTATGTCGTTTATTTTCCTTTGGGCCTTTGACATGGATTTTGCTTTAGTTTGGATGATGAATCTTTGTTTGATATCATGATTGTGTTTACATTCAGAGACTTCACCCAAATTTCTTCTCCCCACTTCGCAAGTAATCATCATCGTCATACATCGTTGGGTATGTGTTTGTGACGAGCCGATAGCGTCGTATGGCTATGAAGGCTTCTGATCGTCAGTGTAGTGGCGGGTGTGTATAACTGTCGTGGTCAACCTACAACCTTTTTGGTGTGGCCGCTATGTGCCCGTCTAGAGGTAAACAACAACTTCAATATCTCCGGTAATAGGTTTGATGTTGATGTCTATAAGTTCATATCAGTAACTATACATATCAAAACGGGTCGTGACCCTTACTGATGTAGCATTACTCCACCCAAAAGTCACCATGGCCTCAAACGGGTCGCGAACCTAGTTGTGAAGCCGGTTTGAACTCGAACCTAATCGTAGGGTTGCAATCGGTTTTAACCCTATATTGTAGAACTGGTGAACCCAAATTCTTTGGACATGAGAGAATTAACAAAACAACACTAGATTTTGAGCACTATGTTTGTTTTGATATAGTGGTTTTCTTTAAAATAAAGTTGCTTTAGTAACTGTAGTGTTGTTTTTGCACCTAATATATTATGTGATATGTGACTACATAAATGTCAGATGATAAAACATATGTTTGTTAAAATCAATTGGACTGTGCTATAATCTTTGTCTTTGTTGGATGTTAGTAAAGAACAAATTCAAAAGTTTGTTTATTATATAGGCCTGTACTTAATTGAAGACTTAGATCCACCATCAAAAAAGCCTGGTAAAGGCGGCTTGGCGGAGTAGACCACGATTCGTAGAAGAAAGCCCTTTTGTCCACCTATAAGAAGCAGCCAACGTGGGATAGCAGTGAAGAACCAGAATCGCTAAAGCGTTCCTTTTGTTCAGACCATCCTTGAAAAAACAACACATCTGCGTAGATAACCAACCCGATGTATTAGCTAGGGAAACTTGAAACTGAGTGTTAACTGTAGACTAACGACAACAAGATATATGCCTAGGCATACTTGATTTTGTTCACTACATATACAAAATGCAGCATGATAAATTAATGACAAGTCGCTATTAACGTATATACGAATCTAACGTGTAATGTCGCGCAACGCGCGACTGCGAATACCCCTAGTTATGTTAAATAAACATTTAGGTCATAATATAATTGGTGAAACTGCTGGCTACAACATGGGTTGGGTTTATATATAACTAAGTTATTACCCGGAAATTTTCCGGGTAGGAAAATTTAATTTAGATATAGATACACATGTGATTTTACATTCTGATTAGTGAGTATTGTAGGATTTCACATTCTTATTAGTGTCATCCATTTTTTTAATCTTATTTTTTCTTGAATTGATTGTCATTCCTTTTGCAGACCATAATCAGTTTATTTAGTTAGATATAGATACACATGTGATTTTACATTTATTCCAATTAGTGGTTGTCTTAAGATCCATTAAAGATTTAAGTGATTTTGTGGGTTTTTAGTCAACTTGTTAAGTAAACAGTGCCTCAAAATGATATAGATTTTTGAATGTTTTGGAACTACTTACTGCATTGAATTCAATAGCAAGTGTCATCGGGAGCGTCCTTTATACGTGGGCTGATTTTGTGATATATTGGTTATCAGTTCCCTGGTGAGATATCGGTGCAAATTATCGGTCAGAATATCAGTACCGATATTATCGTTGATATTGGCCGATTTTTTTTACCAATATATGACTGATTTTCTCGATATCATTTACCAATAATTGTTAATTGTTAGTGTTAACTGATAGTGTAATAAGTCTTAATTAGTTCCTACTTGCTACAATTGTTTGTGTTTTGCAAGTTTCAAAAGGTTAATTTGATAATGGTAGAAGAGTATACTAAATTGTTAGTGTTAAATCGCTATATATATAAATTCACCATGATATTAAATCTCATATTCGTATGTGAGAAAAAGGTATTGTTAAATACTAACCACATCTTGTGCAGTGAATTGCCGGAATTCTTTGGTGGCGCCTGACATGTGTTGATAAACGGGGTTTGTTTTCTATCCGATAAATAACCATGGAATAACCTTGAAATCTTAAAAGTTATCAACATTATTGACCTAAAAGCTCTTTTAACATTATCTAATGATTAGTTTTGTCTATCTGTTTAACAAAATCAACTGTTTTGGGGCACGGGACTGCAGAAGAAAGAGAAAGAACTACAACACCGGCAAGCTCACCTGAATAAAGAAGAGGTAAAATTTTCTTTTATTATGTGTGAAAATATATAATTTTGATTTTACTTATGTATGCTCTACCTTTCTTTTTTAGGTTTCAATATATTTTTAATCTTCTTTTGATTATTTTCTAGAGTTGTTCATGGTGCTATCTTGGGAGGAGAATTGGGTGATACTTTATGAACATTTTTTTCACCCCAAAGTGTGTAAGTGACTGTTTGATATTGTAATTTGTAGTTTAATAATTGATTGATTAATTCAACTTATTTGGTTGTAGATTTTAGCAAGAACTTTAGTGGTCATGTTTTGTTTCATAATTTAAATGGAATAGTGTATTTGTTTGAAAAGATTTATGTTCATTCCAAAGTTGAAGGTATCGATTGTGCTTGAATGACCTGATAAAGCATCCTAAAATAAAGCTGATTCATTTCCAGGTAAGTCGATATTGATTTTATACTTTTTCTTCTTTTCATCACCTCATTTTTTTTTTAAATTTTGACAGATTCATCGGCTATGAGGAATATGATGATGGTAGTGATGTGTAACACCCTTGTTATAATTTAACGTTTATCGTATAATTTATAACTCATAATCAAGTAATTATACTCACACTTATACTGAAAATACGGACTTGTTAAAAACTTTTAACAATTTAAAGTGATATAACATAAAATGAATTAATTCGCCGCTTTAGAATAACGACGGAACAACTTGCGGAAGCTTTATTTAACACGTGTTCGGTTCTTGGTCGACGCCTGATCTTCATCCGGGCTCTCGATATACACCTGTGTTCAAAACCAACTTAAAAGTTAGTTTTGATAATTCAAATAATGGTACAAGATAAGATAAATGATAATGGAAAGAAATCACAATGTAAATCTCTTGATCCAAAAACAATGGCCTCACTTTGGCCTCCACCGTAACTTACGGTGACACCGTAAGTTACGGTGGTCTCTGTTTGAGAACTTCCCCACCGTAAGGTAATGGAGAACTGCCGTAAAGGATTCAGCCTCCACCGTAACTTACGGTACCCACCGTAAGTTACGGTGGCCCATGCATCAGCTTCTTCCATTTTGCCGTTTATTGACACGAAAACTTTCGTATCTTTCAATCCGCTTATCCGTTTGAGCTACCGTTTCTTCCTACGTGATTGTAATTTGATTCTCCATCATATGGAGTGAAAATCCGACATCCGGCTTAATAAATTTTGAAACTTTCATGGCTTCGGCTTATTACCTTTTTACAAAAAATTGACCCGTTTACGCATTTTATCAAACAAACGTATTTGTTTGATTCCTACATCACAAACACTTCTTCAATTAATGTTATCTACCATTTTAGGTTCTAATCATAGGTTTATTACACACTTTAAACCCGTTTTCACTCGTATGCTTATTTCGACCCGTTAAGGGTATTTAAGCACTTTAAAGCTTGAAATCGCTTTCATTCATTTCTAGCATCTTATTCCTACATGTCTCCTCAAGTAATATCCCACTACAACTATATATGTATTGGGTTTAATGTGGATATCTATATGTTCCGCGTTTTACCCCTCGGATTACCATTTTACGGCAAAGACTCATATAAAGCCCTTCGACCCAAGAATTTATGTTTTTCACTATCTAACTTATCCTAAGCATTTATGTAATCATAAAACTTATTTCCGAACCACCTTTAAGGGTCGTTCGTCCGAATTAACTTACAAGGGCAATTTGGTCAATTTTCATCCTTCTTTAACTACAAGAGTCCTTAAATACTTGATTGACCCAAAATCCAACCCTTTTAACTATAATCTTATTTATAAACCCATATGCTTCTAAAACACCATGAACATAATTCAAATTATTCGGTTTACCTTAAAGATAACCGAATATCTACACTTTAACATTGTCTAACTCTTATAGAACTCCAAATTCTACATGATGAGTTGTGTTATTATACATACCTGGCTCGGATCAATATATTGACCCATTTCAATACCTTGCCTTCGTAACCGCTAAGCAATAGCGATGTACTTATCCGTTTGCTATTTATTCCTATAACATGTAACTCGACAAACCATTAGACAATATTGTCAAAGGGTGATAATTTCACCTTTTGACCGTTTATTTACCTAGTGATCTTCATCACTTCAAGTAAATGTCAATTTCATGTATTATGCTAATTTAAAGTCTACTAGCTAGAATACGGAATCAAGCATAACGTAACGGAACCGTAGTTACGTACCTTTTAAGCACCTTTTTCAAACGCGTATTTTCACCGGCTTGTCCACTTGACGATCTGGATTCTTCGCCTAAAGAGTTCCATTCATAACCAATTTAGAACCCTTTTTACAACCATTTATCATGATTCATTATGATATCGCAAATCTGCGTTTTTGTCCGATTATTAATACTTTAATCCTCACTTAGGCGTTTCAACAAACACCTAGCGGGTCAGATTTTACATAATCATTACTAGGTTCTTGACATGTTATTTTCCTCTATATTCACTTCAATTAACAAATCTATACTAAATCTTAACATCAATAAATTTCAGATTCACCACATGAATTCAGATTTCACTAGAATAAGAACCATAATTCTAGTGTTTATTTAGTTTCTACAAACTCACTAATCACCTACAATGGTGATTATAAACCCCACAAGCATAATGCTAGATTTTAACCAGAAATCATCTAGGGTTTATCCCTAGATGCCATATTACTTCTAATTTCATCCATGCAAGACATAATCAAGCTAAATTTCAGTTTTTCACAATTAACCTAGAACTTGAGGTGAATCAAAATACTAGAATTTTGCATACCTTGTGATCCCTTCAGTGAGGTGATCACTAATTCGTGTTTAGAACTTGATTTGGGACTGAATTGAACCTCCAATTGATCATTTTTTTGTGAAACTTGGGCTTGAAGGGGAGCTCTTGGTCGCCCCCTGCTTCTTGATCGACCAGACACCCCTTTTGGGTGTGTTTGGTTTATTTTTAATTTTATTTATGAAATAAGGTTTCAATTTTAACAACATAGGCCCCTCCACTTTTATTTAGCTTATATCTTTGGCAATTTAACTTTATTCATGCTTTAAAACAAGACAACCAACTAACTAGGTTATTTATTTCCTAGTCAGTTTAGTAGGTTCGGGAAAACATAACCCGTTTTACTTTAAGTCCCGTTAAATCGGCCTTTTATCCATCCTATTTTTTTTCTTTCTTGAAAGCTCTTATTCACTTTAAATAAATATTAGGATTATTCAATTTATTCCTAATATTTGCCGGTTTACTTTTACCACTAACGGTACTTTCCCGTCTTTAGTATTAACGGGGTTTAATCACCAAACCCGATTTCGGGGTGTTACAAGTCTACCCCCCTTAAAGAGGTTTCGTCCCCAAAACCTTTTTCTTACCTAAATTATCGAGTTCAGCTCCATGCATTTGCTCTCGATAATCAATTAAGCATTTCTCATACTTTAACTGATTGTTAGTATTACCAGAAAAGTATGGTAATATCCTTTTGGTTATTAATCATCTACGTATCTTACATGACATAATGCGACTTGAAATAACGTAATCTCGTTATATCCACTAGTTTAATTAACTTAGCGATATCCATCGCTTTCATATACTATCGAATTCTTTATGAATCCGTTACTTTGACCCGTTAAAAGGTCTTTAGTGAAATCTTTCACTTTTAGCAACAAATCCTTTTATTTTTGAATTTATTTATTCGGTTCAGTTATACCGAATTTACCGCTTACAAGCAACCAAATTACTTAAATGACCTTAACCGGTCTCACTAACTAGACTTATTAGTCCAGTTACTTTTTACCGCTCGCTTGGTTATAATGCAATTCCACTTCACATTGCATTTCTTGACCGTGATCGTGTCACGTCATGTTTAATTTATATCAACCTTTCATTTTCAAAAAGATCACTTTTCGAATATATCGTCTTGCGCCTATCAGCGTCAAGACTTGAATCCTTCATGCTTACTATTCAATTTCCTATCAGAATTTATATTTATAAAAATGTTATTTCTTACTAAAACTGAATTTTAGTCTAACGTTTTTCTCTTTAACTATGTCAATTACTCATATCAAGGAAATTGACAACTCCTAATTTATTGTTTTCTGTTCTCGTTTTACGCGAGTAATCGTAACAAGTTCTCTCACCTTACACTATTGACCCGTAGGTTCCTTCACTTAACCTCGTAGGCTATTTCCTTAAGCTTTCATCTCTTTAAGACGATGCCCTTATGATCCCTTTGCTTCAGTCCATGACCCGTGGGTCATTTTGGCCCCGTAGACCTTTACACTAATTAATATCCCGTAGGTTATGATGATCCCGTAGATCATCTTTTATTCTAGTCTTTATTCCATTGTCTATTTATACATATATAGCTTTAAAGCATCCTTTGTTATGTTTGGAATCATTAAATTTTGCTTTTGAGCTTTAGTTGACCTTGACCGTAGTCTAAGGTTTCATTTGTTTACTTTCAGACTATCCTTTCCGACTTTATGACTGCTAGCGTCATTTACACGTCGGTTTGTCTTACGCTTACCATTACCCGGTTCATACTTATACTCCTTTGCAACCCATTACCCGGGTCCTTCTATTTTATTATTTTTAGCTTTCCGGTTTCACCGGTTTGCGTTTTCCTTATTATATTAAGCGTTATTCCTTAATTGACTCGTTCGACTCATTTTGGGTGAATTTTCATCACTTATGAATGTCAAACTTCATTCTTTATTTGACCCGTCCAACTTTGAAATGGTTGAACGTAACTACTAAAATTTATGTTTGCGAAAATTCTTGTCATCTTTTAGTCATGACTCATATTCCGAGTCTTTTGACTTTCTATTTCGCATTCCTGTTTCTCAGTCTACGCATGCGTTTAATTCCTTACCCATCAACCGGGCGTTTTACCGAAGTCGTTATCATTGCACCCCCTTCCGGTATGCATTAAGACTTTGTTTCAATTTACTTGGTCATCTTAGCGAAATCCGTCGCTTTTATTCGACCATGTCTTTTATTCCTTACGTGACCACCATTGGCGGCCTCATTAATTATGAGTGACGATTATCATTATTATCCTTGCTTTACTACGACTAAAGTTAACAACCTTGATTATCTTTTTCGTGTAGGCAATACCTTTGTTTTTATGACCCGGCGGATCATCTATACTTTGGTTTTACTTGCCCATATTGTTCATCATGGCCCTTTCGTCCAAGATGATTCATTTTCGTGAATTTTCTTTTGATCATTCATTTATATCATCATTTACATTAATCCTTGTCCCTTCTCTCGGGCTCATTATCCTAATGTAATACGCTTCCGTCACCCGGCTGTGCGTTTACATTATTATCAACTATGTTGTTCATTTGTTTCATTTGGGTACTTTTTAAGTTAGTCCCATTCATCCCGTCCTTACTACATCGGATGTAGGCATGTCCATCATAAAAAGTTCGTGGTATCATGTGTTCAATACCTACTTGGCCAGAGTAGGCGATCAACACATGACATACATGACCCTTTTATAACTTTCACATCACACCCCATGTAAGTAACACCTCTATTTATTTCTCTTGGAAACAATATCCCGAATACGTTTTCTATTCGGGTTTCTCCAAGTTTTTAATCTACATATGCAACTTTCAATTTCTACATATCTGTTGCATATTACTATTTGTGCAATTAAATTTAAAATGTGCACCTGGTAATGCTTGCTCTAACATGCTCTCCTTGCCATTAACTTATTCGCAATTGTTGTGCGATTTAGGTCCTTGGTGAGCGTGCTCTATTTGTCGTACTTTGGACCGTTCTTCTATCAAATCCACGATGTGTTAAACTCTCGCTATCTTCATATGCGAGTGTCCTTCAATCTAAAACATTCACAAGAGTTAGTAATGTCAACTTCAATAATCGCCCGTATTATAATACAAGGCTTTTTCTACCATACGCGTCAACGCGCATATTTTCATCAACCATATCAATCCTTTTAATTGGGGTAACGTGTATCACACGATAGCCCTATGTGTTGTTTACAACACTTTAGCATATTAAACTATTAAGTATTAACATACACGTACTTACCGGATTTGCGATCAAGCCTCGAACCGAACACCAATCTTTATTAAGAGCATAAGGTTTAAGTCCAAGCATAGTTTTCCTACCATACTTGAATCTCTTAAACCAAGGCTCTGATACCAACTTGTAACACCCTTGTTATAATTTAACGTTTATCGTATAATTTATAACTCATAATCAAGTAATTATACTCACACTTATACTGAAAATACGGACTTGTTAAAAACTTTTAACAATTTAAAGTGATATAACATAAAATGAATTAATTCGCCGCTTTAGAATAACGACGGAACAACTTGCGGAAGCTTTATTTAACACGTGTTCGGTTCTTGCTCGACGCCTGATCTTCATCCGGGCTCTCGATATACACCTGTGTTCAAAATCAACTTAAAAGTTAGTTTTGATAATTCAAATAACGGTACAAGATAAGATAAATGATAATGGAAAGAAATCACAATGTAAATCTCTTGATCCAAAAACAATGGCCTCACTTTGGCCTCCACCGTAACTTACGGTGACACCGTAAGTTACGGTGGTCTCTATTTGAGAACTTCCCCACCGTAAGGCAGTGGAGAACTGCCGTAAAGGATTCAGCCTCCACCGTAACTTACGGTACCCACCGTAAGTTACGGTGGCCCATGCATCAGCTTCTTCCATTTTGCCGTTTAATGACACGAAAACTTTCGTATCTTTCAATCCGCTTATCCGTTTGAGCTACCGTTTCTTCCTACATGATTGTAATTTGATTCTCCATCATATGGAGTGAAAATCCGACATCCGGCTTAATAAATTTTGAAACTTTCATGGCTTCGGCTTATTACCTTTTTACAAAAATTTGACCCGTTTACGCATTTTATCAAACAAACGTATTTGTTTGATTCCTACATCACAAACACTTATTCAATTAATGTTATCAACCATTTTAGGTTCTAATCATAGGTTTATTACACACTTTAAACCCGTTTTCACTCGTATGCTTATTTCGACCCGTTAAGGGTATTTAAGCACTTTAAAGCTTGAAATCGCTTTCATTCATTTCTAGCATCTTATTCCTACATTTCTCCTCAAGTAATCTCCCACTACAACTATATATGTATTGGGTTTAATGTGGATATCTATATGTTCCGAGTTTTACCCCTCGGATTACCATTTTACGGCAAAGACTCATATAAAGCCCTTCGACCCAAGAATTTATGTTTTTCACTATCTAACTTATCCTAAGCATTTATGTAATCATAAAACTTATTTCCGAACCACCTTTAAGGGTCGTTCGTCCGACTTAACTTACAAGGGCAATTTGGTCAATTTTCATCCTTCTTTAACTACAAGAGTCCTTAAATACTTGATTGACCCAAAATCCAACCCTTTTAACTAAAATATTATTTATAAACCCATATGCTTCTAAAACACCATGAACATAATTCAATTTATTCGGTTTACCTTAAAGATAACCGAATATCTACACTTTAACATTGTCTAACTCTTATAGAACTCCAAATTCTACATGATGAGTTGTGTTATTATACATACCTGGCTCGGATCAATATATTGACCCATTTCAATACCTTGCCTTCGTAACCGCTAAGCAATAGCGATGTACTTATCCGTTTGCTATTTATTCCTATAACATGTAACTCGACAAACCATTAGACAATATAGTCAAAGGGTGATAATTTCACCTTTTGACCGTTTATTTACCTAGTGATCTTCATCACTTCAAGTAAATGTCAATTTCATGTATTATGCTAATTTAAAGTCGACTAGCTAGAATACGGAATCAAGCATAACGTAACGGAACCGTAGTTACGTACCTTTTAAGCACCTTTTTCAAACGCGTATTTCCACCGGCTTGTCCACTTGACGATCCGGATTCCTCGCCTAAAGAGTTCCATTCATAACCAATTTAGAACCCTTTTTACAACCATTTATCATGATTCATTATGATATCGCAAATCTGCGTTTTTGTCCGATTATTAATACTTTAATCCTCACTTAGGCGTTTCAACAAACACCTAGCGGGTCAGATTTTACATAATCATTACTAGGTTCTTGACATGTTATTTTCCTCTATATTCACTTCAATTAACAAATCTATACTAAATCTTAACATCAATAAATTTCAGATTCACCACATGAATTCAGATTTCACTGGAATAAGAACCATAATTCTAGTGTTTATTTAGTTTCTACAAACTCACTAATCACCTACAATGGTGATTATAAACCCCACAAGCATAATGCTAGATTTTAACCAGAAATCATCTAGGGTTTATCCCTAGATGCCATATTACTTCTAATTTCATCCATGCAAGACATAATCAAGCTAAATTTCAGTTTTTCACAATTAACCTAGAACTTGAGGTGAATCAAAATACTAGAATTTTGCATACCTTGTGATCCCTTCAGTGAGGTGATCACTAATTCGTGTTTAGAACTTGATTTGGGACTGAATTGAACCTCCAATTGATCAATTTTTTGTGAAACTAGGGCTTGAAGGGGAGCTCTTGGTCGCCCCCTGCTTCTTGATCGACCAGACACCCCTTTTGGGTGTGTTTGGTTTATTTTTAATTTTGTTTATGAAATAAGGTTTCAATTTTAACAACATAGGCCCCTCCACTTTTATTTAGCTTATATCTTTGGCAATTTAACTTTATTCATGCTTTAAAACAAGACAACCAACTAACTAGGTTATTTATTTCCTAGTCAGTTTAGTAGGTTCGGGAAAACATAACCCGTTTTACTTTAAGTCCCGTTAAATCGGCCTTTTATCCATCCTATTTTTTTTCTTTCTTGAAAGCTCTTATTCACTTTAAATAAATATTAGGATTATTCAATTTATTCGTAATATTTGCCGGTTTACTTTTACCACTAACGGTACTTTCCCGTCTTTAGTATTAACGGGGTTTAATCACCAAACCCGATTTCGGGGTGTTACATGATGGCCTGAAGTGGAACGATGACAACGGCATGGTTTGATTTAGGTTTTCTTCAGTGGTGGTCTTATGGTGTCTGTGGTTTAACGCAACGTCGAAAGGCCGACATATATGGTTCCACAGCATATAAATCTGATCAGTTGTGGTTTCGGCAGATATCGGTAAGTTGTTGATGCTTTTTGTCCGATTGGAATTAGGGTTCTTAAGAATGTATATCCTTCATATTTCAATTTCATTAATTGTTAAAAAGTTGTGCTTTTTAAGCAAACTACAACTTACAAACCCATGTTCTAATCTTTGTTTTTATTATCATTTTTTCTCAAATACTGAATTATTGGCTTTTTCCATTAAGATTAGTGAAACTGGGTGTGATTCGTTGCAGGAACAAAACTAATAAGATCCTAATGATGAGTTTAGAAGTTGTGCGGATGAGGAGGAACTCAATATCGAAGGAACAATCAAATATGGTGTAATGGTCTACCCGGCTGGTTACAAGTTCTAAACTGGGCTGAACCATTTAAACATCAAAACTATAAGGTCGAGTTTGCTAGGTGTTATTAAAATACTCTGTCACATTCTACTTGCTTTCACTACATGTGTGTGTATTTTAGGAAATAGAAACAAATTCGCTGCCAACTAGGTGTCTTTCTTCGGATTTTTTTTGCGACTTCACTACTAGAGAGATTAGAGACAGAGATCAGTAGCGTCGCTGCTTTCTACATTTCCATCGACGACGACGATTTCTCGGCCAGATTAGAGCTATGATCATAGCCTAAAGAGAGGGTTTACGTCTTTCTTCGCATCATCATTCCCGAATTCATAGGTTCGTGGCCGATTCTTCTTTAGTTATGTGTTCGCTTTTTTTTTTGTAGATCCCTAACAATATTTACCTTTGTTTGGTTCATGGTTTCTGTTTGCAGCAAGGGTGGCTTTCGATTGACTTTTTTTTGGCTAAATGTTGCAGATTTCCCATGATTAATTTCAAGAGTATGTTTGTTTATACATCATATAATGCTTACCTTTTTGTTATGTATGTATGCATATATCAAAATATGTAATGTATGTGGGATTTGAAAATAATATTAGGGGTTCTGGGGTAGACAGTAGATTTATAAGGCTTACTTCTTTATAATTTTGGTTTACATTGACCTGTAGTTTAGTGTAGAAATAGAATTAATTATTTGTATACCTTAAAATCAACCTCTAAAAGTAAGCTCTCTTATTTTGGGTTTTTAATTGTATACTTGATTACAATATTATGGGCATGGGTACAAAGTTTTTTATATTAAAAGAAGTTTACAACACAATATCAGCTGAAGCCAAGTCAGTGTTACTCTTGATGCAATATTTAACTCATAGGTATGGTTTGATTTTAATTTTAAATAGAAATGAATCAGTGTGTGTTGAAATTTTTTATTAATATAATTTAAATTTTCCTACCCAGGTGTCTACCCGGGTGATAACCTAGTAAATATATAATCATTGTTTATTAATTATATTTTTACTTGAAATATATTTAAACATTTAACAAAACATCAAATTTCTATAATTTATTTAGAAAACAAAACGTTAATATTAATACTCTAAAACATTAGATAAACATGGAAAAAAAATAAAACGCTAAATTAATACTAATATTCTAAAACATTATAAAATAACAGCATTCATCATAATCGTCTTCGGCATGATTATGAATCCAAATATGTCAACTAAATGTACGGTGAGAAAATTATATGTTCCCTATTGCATAGCTCTTGACATATTGCGCTTTTTTTCTTAAGTAAACTGCAGTTTTACCTTCTGGGGTTAGAGACCATTGACACTCTGACCCTCAATCAGGAAAATTTTGCTGTCTGACCCCCAACTAATGAAAAACTTTACAATATTACCTCTTGTTGTCAAACAACTTAACAGTTCTGATAAATGGTATGTTAAATGACTATATTACCCTTTCATATTACCCCCTATGCTTTGTTGTAAGCAAACGTATTACCCCCCGATGTTAAATGACTATATTATCATTTCTTATTACCCATATGCTTTGTTGTAAGAAACGGTATTACCCCGCATGTTAAATATTTCGTTGCTTCCTTACCCCCTGCAGAAAACAAAATCATTCCCGCCTAAAATGTTTGACCAGGCAAAGTCAAAGGCTGCAGAAACTAAGTGTAAAATACTGCAATTGATGTAAAATAACAAGTAAAGTGTAAAATGAAACGCGTATGTGTTCAAATGCTTAAAATGTCAAAATCATTTTACCTAAAATAAATTCATATTTTTTATATTACAGTTACTGTTAAATCATATATTATCGTTTCCAAAATAAAAAAATGGCGTCAAGTGTCAACGCAGTCCGACTGGACTCGTTTAGAAAATGACCCATTTTGCCCATTACATGAGCTACCTGTATTGTCTGTCGCCTACCTATAATAAGAAGATGATTTTACATATTACTGCAGGAAATGTAGTTCAATCCTATATCTCCATGAAACTGGACAAGATTTGAAGCTAAAGTATAGACTTTCAATTGTGTTTAGCAGACCAATGTTTTAGTTCATTTCAATGTCAGGCTTACTTTTGGTCACTTGTTTATGTATCAGATTCACTAGCCACTTTATTCACATCTAGAAAGGTGTGGAGCCTCTTTTGACACCGCTACCAAAAGAGGGATTAAAAGTAACTGAATACATCTTTTGTAGCTATCACGTGAGAGATAATTGTTGTGTCTGTTTCATGTGATAAATAACATTTATTTTCATTAATCTCTTCTTTTTGTTCAATGTAGATAGATATCGAATTACTTTCGATCAAACAAAGTCCATTTGGGTAAGTAGAAGCACCGGCTTCCTTCCTTGTGTTGTATTGTACGTTCAGATACTAATCATGTAAGTTGGAATATCATCAACATAAGGACCATTTTGCTGCTTTTCAGATCACTCAACAGAGTACCGGCATTTGATCGGAGAGGAGAAAGGTATAACAACCCTCCAAAATATTTTCAACACCCTAATATATTTAAAGTGTCCCAATATGTCCTAAAATACACCACGTATGCGAAAACGGGCCCCGAATACCCTTATTTTTACAAAACTTAATTAAAAACAATTTTTAATGGTTTCTCACTGGGCGTGTAGCCCTTGGCTACCATCTACGCGGGCCGCGACAGCAAGGAGATCAGGCCGAAACCCTAGGGCGCCACGTGTCAGGATGCGTGTGGAGGCTACGAGTCGAATCAGCAACCCTATGGCCTACCCTAGGGAGCCTCGCGGGCCGCGAAGGCCTTGGCCGAAGTTTACGCGGGGCGCGACAAAACCCCTATTGCAGCCCTATAAATTGAGGGCATCGGCTTCAGTCTTCGATCGCTCATTTCCTTTCTTTATCTCGAATTTCTATATAGTCAAAGTGCTTTTCGGGCATAATACCCCCTAAATAACGAAGTTCTGCCTCGTTGTAAGTATCATAACCCCGGCTACGTATTAGATACGCTGCCCGATTGATCCAGGGTTCCGTAACGGCTGTCGTGGTTCTGCCCGACGTAGTCGTTGGAATGCCGTCTCGGGGAGGGTATTGCTAATGTAAATATTGGGTTATTATAATAACACGTGTGCATTTGTGTAATTTATAGATAATCACCAGGAAACCCTTAAAGAAAACCTAAGACAGCAATGTGAGTAATCTCCGTTTTGTAAATTGTTTTTACAAAACCTTATTCAATAAAATAGAGTTTATCTCTATAAATCAGTTTGTAATGAAAACTTGGGTTTTATCCCAATATATTTAATATTATAAAATTATGGTATTTACTCTGATAAAATATTTCCTAAATACGGTCCTGATGAAACTTTCGCTGCCAATTAATGATAAATACAGATACCACCAAAACTGGTCTCGCGGCCGCCCGTTCCCGGGACAGATAGGGGGCGGGGGTTGCGGCAGAAGGTGGTATCAGAGCTAAGCCACTGATTCAGCCACAGAAGTGTTCTGCTGACACCAAGATATTATTCAAATTGTTAGGAAATTAATTACGGAAATACGTGCATATCTGTATTTTATTGTTGTGTGTTATTTGACTATTTGTTAGTTTAAATTATGAGTGATCAAGGACCCTCCGACGCTTATCGTTAGTTTTCCGGCTTACCTAGAAGCGAAGGCACCTCTTCACAGCCTGCCCTCTCAGGGTATTCAGCTGACAATGAAGATGGGATATTTGTGTTTAAGGCGCAGTCTGAAGAGCCATTCCCTCAGAAAAAAGAGAGGATGGTTCAGTAGGGGAGCACATGAGCGTAGAAAGAGAATGAAAAAGTTGCAAAACCAGCGAGCTTTAGCAGCCATTAAAAGAGAAACAGATGCCCACACACAGGATATGCTTAATAGGAGTTTAGCAAACTTTCATATCCTAGCAACCACAGCTGCTGACCCTAACCTGGAGCAACTCGTAGCACCCCAACCATTACCACTATTCCCCACACAGCCAATGGAAATCGAGAACAACCCAGAAAACCAAGTTCAAATGCATGATTTCAACCCAGAGGAGATACCTAGGGTACCAGCACCCAATCCCTTAGACCCAGACTACGACCCGTGGTTAGACGACCATAGGGATTATGTGCAACGCTACCCAACACCAGAAGACACACCTATGCCGAATTTAGCAGCCTACCCAGGTTTGGATCCTCTAGATCCCTACTATGATAGCGATCAGTATATCAGGGAAATTTTAGAGAATCCATACCCTTACCAGGAACCCATGCCCCAGTTTCCAAACCCAGTACCAGAACCTGCACCCCCAATGAGTGCAGCGAATGTGCAAGAGCTCCGAACCTTCGGAGAAGAGATTTTAAAAAGTAGCGAGAGGATGAGGCAGGTCGGAGAGCGACTCGTCTGGAAGTACGACGAGCGCAATATGGAGTTCTGGATGAACCCATATCAGTGAAGGTGATGGTGGACGTAGTAATAATAATAATAATATAATAATATATAATATGTGAGTATGTTTGAAAAAAATATATAATATATATCTAAATCATAGCTACGGATGCCTACTAGTAGTGTAATTTCAATTTCAGTTGTATTGTAATATATATGGATGCATAGTATAAGAAATAGTAAGTCGCAATGTACGACGCTTTTGATCAATATGCGTGTCATATGATTGGTTGTGTTAAATATTATTTTGTGATATTAATATGTGGTAAATGTTTAAAATTCAGATGGCTGACTAAGTGAATCAAGAGAATCCGGATAATAACCCGGAAAACAAGAATAACGATAACCCGAACAATGATAATAATGGAAACCAAGTGGATAACAGTGCCATCCAACACATAGTGGCACAAGGAATAATAGATGCGATGCCATATATTATTCAAACAGTTAGGGAAGCTGGTAATAAAAGTAACCGTGATAGTAAACGACCCACCGAACCAGAAAACAATGTAAACAATGGACCTATACTTCAAGCACCCATTCCCAAAAGAAGAAGAACCATGCCTTATGGTTGTTCTTATAAAGAATTCTGGTCTTGTAAACCAATGGAATTCTCGGGCAATGAAGGGGCCGTTGCGTCTCTACGCTGGATAGAAAAGACTAAGGCTGTCTTAAAAATAAGCAAGTGTGCTGAAGAGGATAAGATAATGTTTGCCTCCAATCTGTTTAAGAATTCAGCACTAGAATGGTGGAACACGATTCTCTAGTAATGAGATGTAACAACCCTCATTAAAAGTCCTATTTATATGATTATTTTATTCAATAGGAAACCTTAATTGAGACACCCAAGTAATTCTACGCGAACCCTACAATTTTCAGAACAATCAGAATCAGGATCAGGGCCCCTAAAACTCAGGGGGGGCATTTCCTACTTGATGATTATCCTTATAAGTTATTATAAAATTCGAATTTAATTATATCGTCGACTCAGCAGGCTTTCTCCCAAACGTGGCAAGCATATAGTGAAAATACAACCCATACGATGCGCAGGGGTTTTTGGCCTACGATGCGCAGGCTTGATAAAGTTCCATACGATGCGCAGGGGTTATAGTGCTACGATGCGCAGGGCTGGACAAAATTCAGCTATAAATAGAGGACATTGGCACTCACTTTCTGGTGTTCAAACGACGAAAGAATTCATAAAATTCTTCGAGTTATCGTCTGTTTACTTCAATTAACACACACGAAACACTAATTAAGTATAGCAGGGTGCTGCAGAACAGGGTATTAACTCAATCGCTATTACGATTCATTGTCCGATCGATCGATGTACTCAATGGATGTTTAAGTGCCGCCCACATTAGGGTTATACTTTGTCGTTCGTCATTAATTTGACGGATCATCGTTAATTCGATGGATGAAGTATTGTACTTTGTCGTTCGTCATTAATTTGACGGATCATCGTTAATTCGATGGATGAAGTATTGCACTTTGTCGTTCGTTGTGAGAATTTGATCTCGTGAGTTATCGTAAAATGCTATATTAAGTTACTTACCTAGTTCATGTGCATTAGGTTAAAAAGGCTAATCAATAGGCTAGGCTCTGCTCAAATTAAATCTGCAATATATCAAGGATTATCTGTAGACTAAGCTTTGCCCGTAGAAATCTGCAAGGTGAGTTCATTTCTCTTTTCTCACAGTTTGTGAGTCCACTCTATTTTCTCACAGTTTTATCACCTTTTTGTGAAACAATTATATTTACAAAGATTTTACAGAATCCTAAATGATTACCAGTTATACTTACAGTAATTAAGTTTTTATATTAACTGCTGGTATAAAAGATTTTATATATTATTTGATTCTCATTATTATTTGCCAGAAAGTTAGTTAATATTATCATGATTACAATAACAGTGGAAATTATGCATTTTACTAAGATTATATTTTAGTCTTAGTCACGTTAAAATATTAAATAATGATATTACAATTATTTAATTAACATATTATATTTGATAAGTTATAGTAATTTGACATAAATTGATATATGTCATTTTCTGGATTAAATGGTTTTATGCCAAAAGTAATATATTTGACAAAGAAATGTCACGGGACACCATTATGTCCAAAGACACTAGTTGAGAGAATGATCAACAGTGTTATGAATAGAAAATTACTAGTTGAAAGAATGATCAACAGTAATATAATCTGAGTTACTAGTTGAAAGAATGATCAACAGTGACATGACCAAAAGCACTAGTTGAGAGAATGATCAACAGTGTTATAGAATCACTAGTTGAAAGAATGATCAACAGTGATATGACCAGAATCATTAATTGAAAGAATAATCAATATTGATATGATCATAGTCACATGAATCGCCTAGTGTCAGATAAATTGAATAATAGTAAAATAGAATTATTTGATAAATTCACTATTGGACTAAAGTAAGCCAATAATTGATATGATTACTACTGTCATCATTTGACAAATACTGATTGAGTTGGGTAAATATAAACAAATATAAAAACCTTAACACTGTAAGGTATAACAATATATTTTATATAATTGGAATGAATTCACTCAGTATTTTCGCTGACAAAACCTTTTTCAAACATTTTTCAGGTAATTACAATAAATTGGAATAAGAGCTGGATACGACACTGAAAGGCTTCAAGAAGTGGCTTATTTTATTAATTAAATCAAATTAAGAAATATTGTTTTATGTAAACAAATTTATCTTATAAAACATGGGTTTATCCCATCTATTTAATAAATAAAATCCGGTGTTTCTAAACTCTGATATTTTTCCTAACTTACGGTCCTGATGAAATTTCCGCTGCAACGTTTTTAAAATAATCACCGGTACCGCTGGACTGTTCACGGCTTCCGATTCCGTCCAGGGTGGGTCGGGGGTCGTGACATGAGAGAAATTTAAAAACATGGTAGAAAGGAAATTCTACCCTCCCAATGAAAAAGAACAGATAGCAAACAAGTTCCTAAACCTTAGAATGACTGGAGTAGATAGTAAGGGTTATACAACGTTATTCTTTAAATATGTTCGAATAGTACCAACCCTTGCATCACCTGAACCAGTATTGATCTCCCGTTACATTTGGGGATTAATCAGTGAGATTAGACATCTAGTCAAAGCAGCTAGACCTCAAACTATAGAAGAAGCTGTAGAACTAGCAAATACCTTGACTGATGAATTAGTCCGTATACGAGAAGAGGATCAGCGGAGGAACCTAGCTCAAAGGCTTACCCGAGAATTTCGCTCTGGAAATTCTAATCGTGGGAAAAATGTAGGTTCTACCTCTGCACCTTATTGCAAGTATTGCAAAAGGAAGCATTCTGGAAGATGCTCCATATACTGTAACTTCTGCAAAATATCTGGACACAAGGAAGAAGACTGCAGGAAGAAACCTAACAACAGAATATGCTACAACTGTGGAGAACAAGGTCACATCAAGCCAAACTGTCCGAAACTAGCTGCAGTTGCAAACAACAAGAATACTAAAAATGCTAGGGCATTTGTTCTGACTGCAGAAGAAGCAAAGATGATCCCGGATGTGATAGCCGGTACGTTTTTAGTTAATAATGTTTTTGCTAAAGTATTATTCGACTCTGGTGCGAACTAAAGTTTTATTAATACTTCATTTTGCAAACTTCTTAACCAATCATTAACTAAACTCCCACAAGAATGTCTAGTAGAGACAGCAAATGGAGAAACCATTTAGATTTCTGAAATCTTGCAGGGAGCAAGAATAGAATTTCTAAATCAAAAATTTATTGCAAACCTTTACCCAATGAAACTGGCAGGATTTGATGTAGTGTTAGGAATGGATTGGTTAATAGCCAATAAAGCCAGTATTTTATGTGATCAATAGTCAATTCAAGTAAATTCACCAATTCAATTAAATGAGACAAGCCCTCTAGATCCACAAAATTAATCTCTGTGCTGAAAACAGCAAGTTATATAAGAAAAGATCATTAGTCTATTTGATTTCTATAATCACTAACACTAAAGGAAAATAATTAAAAGATATTATAGTAGTATCTCAGTTTCCAGAAGAATTATCAGGACTACCGCCAGATAAAGAAGTTGAATTCAGAATTCATCTACTACCAGGGACAACACCAATTGCCAAGGCACCTTACCGTTTGGCACCCGCAGAAATGCAGGAACTAAAGAAACAGTTAGATGAATTATTGGAAAAAGATTCATACAGCCAAGTTCATCGCCATGGGGAGCACTGATCTTATTCATCAAACGCATAGATGGGAGGCAACTTGCACCGAGATCCAACTCTCCACCAAACCTCCATATCAATTGTGCAAGCTGTAAAAATATGAAGAATCGAGTCCGACCCATCTTCACACATAACGCATCCTGCATCACCAACGTGAACATTCCTTTTACACTTAGCACTGTCCAGTTGGTATTAGAGATGAGCACGGTACCCATTCGGTACCGAAAATACCGGTACTGAAAAATGCGAAAAGTGGGTACCCGTACCAAATATACCGGCTCGGTACCGGTACAGTATTTACCGGTGTTTTACCCGTAAATACCGGTACCGGTACCGAAAAAAGGAGAAAGTAGGTACCGGTACCCGGTACCAAATACTCATCCCTAATTGGTATTAATTGGATATAATACGGTAGCGGTAAAATATCATAGTACACACTCAAACAGCAAAATGTGTGTTTTCTACAGGATGTCATATTATACATATTAAAACTAACTCCCCATGAACAGTACACAAATATTATTATAATATTATTTATACTTTTTATTTTTCATTATTTTATTACTTAATTGATTTTATTAACTCTAGAACATTTATGAAATTTGGTGAACAAAGTAGTTCGCCTGCTTTAGGCCAAATCAAATTATGATTTTGTCCCCACTTTAAAATTACGATTTTTCTGTCAGTTTAAAGTTACGTTTTTACTTCTAATTATATATATTAAAACTAACTCCCCATGAACAGTACACAAATATTATTATAATATTATTTATACTTTTTATTTTTCATTATTTTATTACTTAATTGATTTTATTAACTCTAGAACATTTATGAAATTTGGTGAACAGAGTAGTTCGCCTGCTTTAGGCCAAATCAAATTATGATTTTGTCCCCACTTTAAAATTACGATTTTTCTATCAGTTTAAAGTTACGTTTTTACTTCTAATTCAAAATAAAATTATGCTTTTGTCCCAGTTAAAAATTACAATTTTGCCCTCGGTTCAAAATTACGATTTTGCCCCGTTTAAATTTACAGTTGCGGCATTAGTTTTGTTTTGTTCCGCCCAGCTAAATTACCATTTTGCCCTCAATTTAAATTTACATTTTTGTCATCGTTTTTATTTGCTTTCCCAGTAAAATTACGATTTTGCCCTCAGTGTATAACTACAGACACAAGATGGGGAAATAGTGTCAGGAAGCTGCCAGGCACTCCCACATTGGCCCAACCAATTTCAGATTTTATCCCCGCTTTAAAATTACGATTTTGCCATCATTTCAAAATTACGTTTTTACCCCAGTTCAAAATAAAATTATGCTTTCGCCCCCAACTAAAAATTATCATTTTGCCCTCGATTCAAAATTACGATTTTGACCTGTTTAAATTTACAGTTTTGCCATTAGTTTTGTTTTTTCCCCACCCAGCCAAATTACAATTTTGCCCTCAATCTAAATTTACATTTTTACCATCGTTTTCCTTTGCTTTCCCAGTCAAATTAAGATTTTGACCCCAGTGTAAAATTACAGTCATGCCATCGTTTTAGTTTTTTTTTTTTTTTTTACAAAACTATAGTAGTGCTTTGTTTTAATTGTTTGACTCGGTGTAATTTTTATTTTTCCTCGAGCTTAAAATTATTGTTTTTCTATCGTTTTTGTTTTTCTTAAGCAAAAGTATGATAGTGTTTTACTTTAATTGGTTGACACAATATCATTTTTTTAGATCGTGTTTTGAGTAGTATGTACAAGTAATCAAAACACAGACGGACATGTTATGAGAGAGAAATATTCGGCTTAGTGCCTCGCAACGCGGGCGGGGCAAAATCTAGTTAAAGAATAAAATGGATAATTTGTTCTCTAATTATGCTTCCAGGGTGAGGATTGGTCATCCCTCTTTCTATATATGTTTTGTTTCATGATAAGGCTGGTGGGTATGGAGAGCCTCATCCCCAAGGGGATTGGCCGTCACGTCACCGCCACGTAGGAGGGGCTTGAAGGGGATGGGCCTAGGGGGTGGGGGATGAACCTCTTTATATATATATATATATGTATGTATAGATGTGTGTGCGTGAGGAGAGAGGAAGGAGGCCCGTCAAATCCGGCTTGGGGAGGACGAAGTTGACGGGGCTGGGGCGGCGACGGGGCTGAGGGGTGGAGAGTTTGGGGCGGCGGCGGGAGGACGGGCATGGGGACGGTCCCCATACCCTCCGGTCTAACTGAGTAAATTGATATGCACCAATAAAGTTGCAATCATTCATCATTGCTACCGTTAACTCACTCCCTACAAAACCTTCATCTTCTCTCTATTTATACACATTTTTTATTGTGTTCATAAGAAGAAAAAAGCTAAATAATCCTCACACCAAACATTAAGGGGTATCAAATGTGTTAAACTACAATAACGGAAATAACACAGAAGTCATAAATTATTGATATCGTTAACGAATGCAATTTTTTTATTGACATGAAAGCGTCTCAAATAGCTAAAGAAACATTCGATTAATACATGGACATTGAATTTCAAAGTAGTGTTCATTTCACAGAATTGAATGGAATCTTAAAGGAACTGGAATGTTGATTTCACTCATTATGTTGGTTTCAACAAGAAAATGAATTGGAATTGAACAAGAATATAAGGAATGAGAATCTACATTTTAATTCTATCCAAATTTCATTCCATTTTGCAAAATAACACGATTAAATTAGAGTTCAAGTTTCAATTTCTGCGTGAATTCTCATTCCAATTACATTTGCAAAACTGACTCGAAGTCTCCATGACCAAAATATAATGTTTAATCAAAATCCATAGGATAATTATAAAAGTAATGACCATTTTCCAATATTCTTCATGTCAATTGCTGGTCGAATGATATTCCCTCAAAGTCTATTAAAACCCTCTAGTTGCAAATTTCTAGTTCCGTCCCTATACACAAAGCGTACGTTGAAAGAATGTTGAAGGATAAATAATATTTTAGTTTTGAGTAAACTTTCATTTTAGTCTACGAGGTTTGGTCACTTTTGCCACTTTAGTCTAAAACTTAAACATTTTGCATCTAGGTCCTTGTGATTTCAGTTTTATTGTCATTTTAATCCAAAAGTGAAATCATGTAATATTTATTTTATGGGTCAAGTTATTGTACAAAAGCTCCTAATTGTAAGAAGGATTTATATAGTGACAAGTGTCCAGTAAACTAAAATTAAACTCACTATATCACCACCTAAAACCCTAAACCCCCCCACCACCACCCAAAAACCTGAACCCCTCACCTCCCCCCACCCGACCAAAAAAAACTATACCTCACAAAAAAAAAAAAACCTAACCCCCCACCCCTCAAAAACCTAAGCCCACCCCCTCCCCCCGGCAAAGAAAAAAAACCCCAAAAAACATAAGCCCCCCCCCCCCCCCCCACCCCTCCAAAAAAAAAAAAAAAAACCTAGCCCCCCTTCCCCACCTCCACCACCCCCCCAAATATCTAAAAAAAAGACTAAACAACCACCCCTACCCCCACCACCACCACCTAAAAACCTAAACCTAAACCCACAAATCTCCTAAAGGACTTAATGAACCCTTTAGTTGAATTTGTCACAAATTCTGAAGTACCTTCGCAAGTTGGTATCAGAGCCATGTGCTCGTTTTTTAAGAAGAGGGGATTAGTTCCTGTTCCCTTAAAAAATAAACAATTTTAAACGTTTTCTTAAAAGAAAAAATTTAAAATGAGTTTTAAAAATTCGTTTGAAGATTCGAAAGAATCAAACGAACAAGAAGTAACTGAAGTTTTAAATTTCAGTGAAAACGAAAAAGATTTTGTATCAGATTACATGATTAATTCTGATTAATTAACTAAAATTAACAAGCTTAAATTCAAGCTTGACACAAAACAAGTTTTTAATCAAACAAAAACTTTACAAAGCTTAGTTTCTAAAGCTTTTACAAGAAAAAATAAAGTATTTTATTGTTTTAACACTGAAGAACTTTCAGTTGACATAAAAAATACAGCAGGTGAAGTTTATTTGTCACTCTTAACAAAGGGTGAAATAATAAAAAAGCTTTTGCATATTAAACCAGAGTTGAGAAAGTCTCTCAATATGGTACACATAGGAGCGGTTAAAATCCTCCTTAAAGCACAGTTTAGAGATTGAATTAATTTTCCTATAAAAATGGCACTCGTTGATAATAGAATTATCAATAGGCAAGATGCTCTTCTGGGAGCAATTCAAGGAAATTTGGCTTATGGTAAATTTATGTTTACTGTCTATCCTAAATTTGTTTTACATCGAAATTCAAAAGATTTTGATAAAACTTTAAGTTTCATACATCAGTGCGAAAGAACTGACCTTATGGAACCAGGTAATAAAGTTTTTACGATTAATTATTTAATCTCGTATGCTTTAACCAACAGTACTCATTCAATCGAGTATAAGGAAAATGAAAATATAACTCTTGAAGATATATTTTCTGAAATTGGAATTGTTGAAGGGTGTAAGTTTTCTGAACCTTCACAGTTAAAAGAAAATTGGGCAATTGATATTGCACGTAATAAAAAGATGCTAGGATTAGAACCTAGACACAGTTTTGCTGGAACCTCTTTGCAAATAAGAGACTCTAGTGACACCGAGCAATTAATGCGAACTATGTCGAAAAACATAGACAGGTATGGAAAAATTTTAGAAAAGGTTATTGGGACTTAATGTCTATAACACCTATTCTAAATTATCTACATCTTCTTGATATGCAAATTGCTTATGAAGAAGAAAAGATTCATATTTCTTTTATTCGGATAAAACAATTAAAGAAAAATTTTATGATGAATCAAAAAATAAACTCTCGCAACATAAAAATTGCTAAAAGAAACGTCTTTGCTTTTATGATGAATCATAAAAGAAAATCTCGTAACTTAAAAATTGCTAAAAGAAATATTTTTGATTGTAAACAAAAAAATTCTTGAGTTTAAAGCAAAAAAGGCAATAATTTATAGAGATGAAAGTCTTGAAGCAATTTATGCCGAAATTCTCAAAGAAGTTTCTGACGAAATTGATGAAATTTTCAAGGAAGTTTCTAACGAAACTAATAAAACATGGTCTTTTGAATCAACTTTAAATGACCAATAAAGGACAAATGAAAAAATCTTTTAGAGAAATTAATCTAAAGATTTTTATGAATTATTTCTATTTACAAAGAAATAATCAAAGAATTTATGAGTTACACTTGGATTGGTGTATTCATCCTTCTGATAAACTTTTTAAATTAACTGATTTAAAAAGAAATAATTCTCTTTTGGAAAAAGAGATACAAAAACTTAGAGAAACAAAAATTATTTTATCTTGTGGATAAAATGATTCCTGTTACTCAAAAGTTAGAACAGTTTTTTAAAGAAAAAACTTTATCAGCTAAACAAATTTATAAGCTTGTTCAGCTCATGTCCTTTGAAAACAAAGAACATAAACAAAAGTTTTTTAAAAACTTAAAAGAAAAACTTGAACAGAAGCTTTCTGAAAATAAAAAATAGACTCTTGTTTTAAAGAATGAAGAACCTGAAATTGAACATTTTTCTGAAAATAAAGAACAAATCTTTACCATGAAAAATGAACAGGAAAAACCCGAAACTGAAGAAAGCTCTTCAGATATCGAGTCGAAGCCTAATCACTCTTTTAGTTGGGGGGATGAGGATAAACAAATTCATAATTTGGATTTAGCCTTTTCAAACATAACTAATCCAAATTCAATTTATATCAAAGGAAAAATCTTTTTCAAAGGATATAAAACAATTACTCTACATTGTTATGTAGACACAGGTGCAAGTCTTTGTTTAGCCAGCAAACATATAATTCCTAAGGATCTATGGGAAAATACTCCCAAAGATATTAAGGCAATTGTTGCTAACAAAGAAGTCATTAAATTAGATAAGGTTTGTAGAAATCTTATAATTCATTTATCTGGAGAATCATTTACCATTCCTACTATCTACCAACAAGATTCAGGTATGGATTTACTTCTTGGAAATAATTTCTGTCAACTCTATGGACCTTTTACTCAATGGTTAGACAGAGTATCTTTTCATCTTAATCAAGAAATGATTTTGATCAAAAAAGTTACAAAGGCTTTTCAAATTGGAAAACCAAATTTTCTTGAATCTATGAAAAAAGATTCCAAGATAAATCAAACTCCAGGAACTAATATAGTTCAAGAAGTTATAAAACCTGAAAGAATTTTTCTACTTGAACTACATAAGTTTCAAAAAATTGAGGAATTACTTGAAAAGGTTTGTTCAGAAAATCCAATTGATCCTGAAAAATCAAAAAATTGGATGAAGGCATCTATTAAGTTAATAGATCCTAAAACTGTTATTAGGCTTAAACCTATGAAGTACAGTCCACTGGATAGGGAAGAATTTAATAAACAAATCAAGAAACTTCTTAATTTGGGATTAATAATTCCTTGTAAATCTCCTCACATGTTGTGACAACCGGTAGTTTACGCCCTTAATTACGTGGTTAACAGATAATTAACACGATAATAAATAGTGTTTACAGCTCAAATTAACTTAATTAGGCCTTTAGAGTGCCTAGGAACGTCCATACGACTTTACAGTGCGCGAACGGTGGTTTACAGAGAAACCTGCGAAACATTAGACGGCAACGGATTGAAACCGAACAGAATACTGACAACGCCAACAAATACGGATTTTCTACGAATATTTTATATTTATGAATTAACGTTGTGAATTTATTTCGCTTCCGTACATCGCAAAACGCACACAAGAACGAGAAAACGCGACTGCAGAAAACGTACCGGTACCAAAACGGAAACATCAGACACGCGTATTACCTTCAAAACTAAAATTTTACGACATATTTAGTTTCGTAATTAAATTTTCGAACTTGCAGACAAAACCGGAGCGAGAAACGGTTAAAACTACAAATGACGCGATTTTATGAGAATTTTATCGTAACCGACAATCAAACGCGTAAATAACGACTACCGATAGTATTTTACGAGTTTTAATACTAAGATTTTAATTTTCGACGTTACAAGTAATTCGGGATGCAAAAACGGGTTAGTATGATTTGTCGGGCCACTAGAAACACGAGATTTGGGCTTGTGGGCCTTGGGCCCAAGCCCAAAGCCCACAACACTAACATGCTTATAAAAGGGGTCCATATCCCCTGTTTCTTCATTTTCTTGTGCACAGACAACAAACCACGCACACACACCTTCATGATCCCTCTCTCTCTCGGCATAACCACCGGCGACCGGAACCGGAGATGATGACCGAGCTCCGGCGCCTTTCGTCCTCTCCGGTGACCATACATCCTGCACACCCCCCCCCCTCGTCGCCTATCCAGATCCGACAGAAGAAACAGACCGCCGCACACGGCGGCGACAGGGCGGCAGAACAGAAGAGAGGAGAGAGAGAGAGATAGAACCGGTGGTGGTGGCGAGTGACAGCAGCGGCGGTCGGCTTCTCAGTCCGACGGTTTGCCTCTCGGACCGGTGGTTCGTGTCTCGGTCCGGCGGTCTGTAACTCGGACCGGCGGTTCTTGTCATTACCCGACAGATTTCCGGTAAATACCCCCCCTATTTATCTTAACTCCTGCAACTTGAAGATGATGTTGCTGGGTCGATGGTGATGATGAAGATGATGATGGAGACTGACAACTGTGATGGTGGTGAAAGACTCGAGTTCTGGTTCGGGTTAACACCGGGTCAAACCCAGTCAAAGCTGGTCGAAGATAGTCAAAATCAGCAGCGTCGTGGCGGTTCAGGTCTCGGCCCAGATCGGGTTCGGTTCGGGCGGATTAGTCAACTTCTGAAACGGTTCGGGTTGACTCGGTCAACTCAGCGAGTGGACTCGGTCAACTCAGCGAGTCAAAACAAGTCAACTGGTCAAGTGCGGTCAACAGCTTCGGTCAGACGGCTCGGTTCGGTCAGACAACTAGGTTCAGTTAACTCGGTCAAACCTGGTCAACTCAGTTGACTCGGTCAACATCCCGACGCGAAGACTTGGTAAAAATTAACGGCGCGTTTATTTCGTTATTTCTATAATATTAGTTACGTGATAAACGAGCTCTCGAACCGAATAATAAAAATCGTTAATTATAAAGTATGCGGCTTCGTGTATTACTTTGTTTTTACAACTTGAGTTTATATTGTTGAATCTTGTTGGTTTTTGAAAATAAAACGACAACTTGTGTTGTCAGGGCCGTTCAAAAACAGAGGAAACTCTGCCCGTTTTTCGAGAAAAACCGTTAAACCAAAGCGCGTCTTATTATAAAAACGAAAGTATCGGATTCAAATAATCTTTTGTACAAAAAAATAGAATTACTTTTGACGATACTTTACAACTAAAACGACGATGACACGAACTAATTTACAAAATAAATATAATTATTATATTTATTTCAAACTTTCGTACTACCCGAAATCGTTTTATAAAAATAAATATATCTTATATTTATTTCAAACATCGAACAATACGAAACGGTTTCATGAAAATAAATATACTTTATATTTATTTCAAATATCAAACGACGTGATTTCGTCTATAAAAATAAATATAGTTTTATATCTATTTTGAATCTTAAGCAACTCGTACTCATTTACAAGAATAAATATAGTATGTATTTATTTGAAACATGCAACGACTCGATGAAGTTTTTATAAAATAAATATAACCTTTATATTTATTTCGAACGCCTAAACGACATATACACATATTTTGATAACTTTCATACAAGACGCGATATATAATACAAGTTTATTATATATTACTTTCATACGAAAATTCCTTTATATCAACATACGACTTCTTAAAACGAGCTAACAAGTATAACTTCTTCGCTTCTTTTAAGTTGACAATTTACCGTCAAATCGTTCGATTAACGATTCGGTAGAGCTCGATTACACGAAATTTGTTACCTCATTAATTAGAAACTTATAAGATATTCCGTGTTAGGAATATTGTAGAATGCACGCTAGCGAGTCTCGTCTTGGAACCGACATCGCGAAGTCGTATATAGCTAGCTTTGCACAGGAATATTCAGGTGAGTTCATAACCCCACCTTTTTACAGTTTTACATTTTTCTAAATGTTTTTGGGGTGGAAAGACATGCACTTTTTGCAAAGCATACAAGAATTACATATTTCTAAACCATTTTACAAGCAAGTTTTAACTGACACAAATGGTTTACGAAAAGCCTATGTTTTATACCGGTTTTTTTTCAAACAAGCGTATTTTTCGAAATATGCATACACACGAATTCTAGTTTTCTAAACTACGGGAAAATACAAGTACAAAGAGATACAAGAATTGAGAAATGATACAAGAATTCAGAAATGATACAAGAATTGAGGAATGATACGAGAAATCGTGTCACGAATAGGGTACTGTAAGCACCATTAATCGTGTACATACTTAGACCGCAGAACAAAATGTTAGATCTAACGGGTGTCAGGGCAGCCCCACTCTTGGTGACAACTAGTACTGAGTAGTGTTTTTGTGTCTCAGTCGTGAATCGACTACTAGAAAAATGCCTATGGTTTGGTGACTTCCTATGTCGTGTCACATGTTAATGGCCTTGCAACCCATTAACAACATGATACATACAAGAATACTTGATTTATACAAGACAACAAGATACATACAAGAATACTTGACTTATACAAGATACATACAGAAACACTTGAATTATACAAGATACATACCATGTTTTCATACAAAGTTTCTGTATAACATGACAAGAAAATGATTTAAAATTCGTTTTCTCAACAATACTTCAAAAACCGGTTATTCAAAAAGATTTATTTCAAATCTTTTACAAACAAACTATGAACTCGCTCAACTTTATGTTGACTTTTTCGCATGTTTCTTTCTCAGGTTGCATTTCTAAGACAACGCACGGTTGGAATACGAGAACCATGAAGAGTCGAGTACTTAGTGGCGTTCATTTTCTAAAAGACTTAGCTTATTTGCTTCCGCTGTGCAATGAAGATACCGGTCCAGTCACGCCAATGCTCTGATATTTCGGGGTGTGACACATGTCTCCTGCTTTCTTAGTAGAAAATGAAGCGGAAAAAAGAAGAGGTGAAAAACGAATGGTTGTTAATTACAAAGCCATTAATAATGTCACTATTGGGGACATCCATAATCTTCCTTGTATGCAGGAATTACTAACTCTTCTAAGAGGAAAGACTATCTTTTCCAGTTTTGACTGTAAAAACGGTTTCTGGCAGGTACTGTTAGACAAAGAATCACAGTTATTAACTGCGTTCACATGCCCAGACGGTCACTATCAATGGAAGGTAGTTCCCTTTGGATTAAAACAGGCACCAAGCATATTTCAAATACATATGCAAAATGCTTTAAGAGGATTAGAAGATTACTGTACCGTCTATGTTGGCGATATTATAGTTTTCTCGAACTCGGAAGATACACACTATTCTCATGTTTTATCAGTTTTAAAAACAATTGAAAAATATGGAATAATTTTATCAAAAAAGAAAGCTAATCTTTTTAAAACAAAGATAAACTTTTTGGGTCTTGAAATAGATCAAGGGACACATTGTCCACAAAAACATATCTTGGAAAATTTACACAAATTTTCAGATACTTTAGAAGATAAAAAACATCTTCAAAGATTTTTAGGTGTATTAACTTATGCAGAAAGTTATATTCCTGTGCCCTTCTTTCGCCTCTTTCTATTTGTTTCTTCAACTCTATCTCCCGTTCCCGAGCAACGTTTATAATCTCGGTGAGGGTCTCATACTTCGAAGGAGTCATAAACTCTCTATACTCGGCGCTCAACATATTACAATAATAATAATATATTTTCTGCTCTTCTTTCGTTATGAGATCATCACAGAACTTCATTTTATCCATGAACGTTCCCGTGATTTTATCGATAGATTCACCCTTGTGTCGAAGCTGCATAAATTCTTCCTTGATTTTGTTTATGATTGCCTTGGGACTATGATGTTTAAGAAACGGCGTCTTAAACTCGTCCCATGTCATAGCCTTAGCCGCTTCACTTCCGATCTCTTTCTTCTTGTTATCCCACCAATCTTTCGCTTGACCCCTTAACTGACCCGTGCCATAAGCCACGAAGTCATCCTCATCGCAATGGGTCCTTTCAAATACTCCCTCTATATCACTTAGCCACCGTTGGCATATTATCGGGTCAACCTCCCCATTATAGATTGGCGGTTTACACGCCATGAACTCTTTATAAGAACAAGATTTTCGTCCTCCCGACTTCTCCTTTGCTAAATTGGTATTATCCTCCAATTTCTTGATCCTTTCTTCCACCACTGATAATACCGTGTTTTGGATTTTGTCGATAAAACCCGACAAACTGTTTTCGATTGCTTTTCCTACCTCCTCAGCAATCACTTCTCTCATTTGCTCGGTGACTCTTGGCACCGCATCATCATTACCTTTATTCGCCATCTTTAACTGAAATGTTTACATCAAGCGTTAACATTTCATCTATGACGTATGATTTATTCACTTCGGTTTGTTCAAGTTCATAACTTGTTTTCACCGTTCTTATTTAATGCACTTTCCGGGTTTGAGTGTGTTAACACACTCTTCCCATGCATTTCCATTCATTACTTCCCTTTTTATACTTAGTAACTCTACTTTAAAACAATTAACTCTTACCGGATGTTTGATCAAGCTTGAACCGAACACTTGTTAACAACCTTGGGCTCTGATTACCAACTTGTAACACCCTTAATATTTGAACGGAGTATACTTAATAATTATATTAATTAAGGTACAAATCAGAGTTTCCAAAAACTGTTACATGTTTTAAGGACCATACATACTTGTTGTAATACCAAAACATTGTACAATAGTGCATAACAAGTTAAAAGTTAACCCTTGCTAGTAAACTATCCACTAGTTTAAGGGATTAAAAACATGATTAACAAAAGCATTTACAACATAATAAAGTTCTAGACATAGTTATATTTAGTGCGGAAGCTTCAAAATGCGTGTTCGGTTCTTGACAACATACTTGATCACCATCCGGGAGAAACTCATCCATACCTAGGGTCAAACACTAAATACATTAGTTTTGACATTAATTCATTACGTACAAATGGATTCTAACAACACAAAGTAACAAACAAAATATGAATTTTTCTGGGTTCCACCGTAACTTACGGTGTCACCGTAAGTTACGGTGGACCTGGAATGTCCCTGGTTCTTGCCGTAAAGCAGGGGCTTCTCACCGTATCATTTTAATCTCCACCGTAAATTACGGTGGAACCGTAATTTACGGTGGACTCTGCATTCTTGCCCTTTAATTATTTTCCAACTTTTAAAGATCATAACTTTTTACTCGCTTGTCCGTTTTAGCCGATTCTTTTTCCTATGAGTCCGTAATAAAATTACGGATTCAACCATGTAAATTTTACATCGCGGAAACCGAGATACCGACAATCGGTTCACAATTTCCTTGTCTCAATTATCCAACCCATTAGTGAAAATGCATAGCACCTCATCTCCATTCTTAAAACCTTTTAGACATAATTACCCAAATTCCCGGGCTCATATATTTAGTGTAATCGTGCCATTCCATGGCTTTGCGTTCCCTTAGGACTAATTACTTGTTTCTTCGGAATTCAAGCATTCCGTTTCAAACGACACTTTCATAAAGCTTCTATTGTTTGACCCGATATCCCGGGTTCTTAGTCTTAAAATTTATATAACCAATTTAATAGCGTGGTACAATCCACACTTAACGAAATGTGAGACTTTCAAGTCTCTATTCTCATGATTCTTTTTATAAAAGCATCTTTTGACCCGTTTGGCTATTTAGTGAAAACTATCACTTTGTTAACATGCCAAACTAAATTCCAAGTCCTTATTTTGACCCGTTTAATGGTCGAGTGTACTTCGTCACTTTAACGACACATCAAACGCATCCTTTACACTACAACATCAATTACATATCAACCAAAGCATTTAAGCATAATTTAACGGGACTAAAGTCACGTACCTTTAAAGCACACCTTTTCCGCGGGTATCACTTCCGGCGTGTCCACTTGACGTTCCGGATTCCTTGCCTAAAGAGTTCAATTCATAACAAGATTAGAACTCTTTCATAAGATTTAACGCATTAATTCATAACATATGCAAATCTGCGTTTTTAGCAATCTTTAATATTTTAACCCTCATTTAGGCGTTTTATCAAACACCTTGCGGGTCAGATTTCTACATGATCTAAACCAAGTTCATAACTTGAAATTGTCACTCAAATTAACTTCAATTAGACAATATACACATATTTTAACAACAACAATTTCAGAGATTATCTCACAATTTCAGTTTTCACTAGAACAAGAGTCTTAATCCTAGTGTTTATCAAGTTCTACTAACTTACTAATCACCCACTATAGTGATTTTGATCCTTACAACTAATCATGCAAGGTTTTGACAAGAAATCATCTAGGGTTTGTCCCTAGACTTCACATTACTTCCAATTTCATGTTTTACAACACATAATCAAGCTCAACCTTCGATTTCAATCACATGCAAGAATTTGAGCTGTATCAAAACAACCTAATTTGACATACCTTATGACCTCCTTGACGAGGAGATCACGATTCTATGTTCAGATTTCGATTACAGCATGATTTGAGCCTTCAATTGAGAGTTCTAGTAGATGTTAGGGTTTTGGAGGTGTGGGTGTCGCCCCCTTCCTGCTGTTGATCGACCAGAACCTCAGTTTGAGGTGTTTGGTTTGTTTTATTAAACAAAATAATAACAATAGTTTCAAGATTATCAACATTGGTCCCTCCACTTTGTTTAATATTTAGTTTTGGTTAATCTAACCTTATTTCTAGTTATTCATAGACTCATAGTTAACTAGGTTATAATTTCCTAGTTAGATAAATTCTTGTTTATTTAAACTTTATAATTTTAAATATAAAGTTTTGTATTTTCGGGATGTTACAAGTCCACCCCCCTTAAAAAGGGTTTCGTCCCCGAAACCGTAATACGTACCAAATAGTTTAGGGTAGAGCCGTTGCATCTCTTCTTCGGACTCCCATGTGGTATCCGCACCCTTCCTATGTTCCCATTTAACCTTCACTTGGTTAATTACCTTGCTCCTCAAACTCTTTTCCTTACGATCTAATATCGCAATTGGCTTAACTGCATAGTTGAGGCTGTTATCCACCTCGATATCATCGTAGTGAATGCGAGCGGTTTCATCTGCTAAACATTTTCGGAGATGTGACACATGGAATGTGCTATGAATCCCACTCAACTCATCGGGTAGTTCAAGACGATATGCAACTTTACCAACCCGTTCAGTGATTCTGAACGGCCCAATAAATCTTGGGCTCAATTTCCCTCTTTTTCTGAACCGTATAATTCCTTTCCACGGAGATACTTTCAGCATTACCTTATCGCCCACTTGAAACTCAATTGGCCTATTTCGCTTATCCGCATACGACTTTTGTCGATCCTGAGCTGCTTTTAGGTGAGTTCGGACCATGTCGATTTTCTCATTCGTAGCTCGGATTATATCGGTAGGTGCTAGTCCTCGTGGTCCCACTTCTCCCCAACATACCGGGGTTCGACACTTTCTACCATATAACATCTCATACGGAGCCATTTTAATGCTCGATTGATAGCTATTGTTATATGAAAATTCGACCAAGGGTAGATGGACATCCCAACTACCCCCGAAGTCGATGATGCAAGCCCGCAACATATCTTCCAACGTTTGTATCGTTCTCTCACTTTGCCCATCAGTTTGCGGATGATAAGCAGTGCTAATGAACAGTTTAGTTCCCATTTGTTCTTGGAATTCGCGCCAGAATTTAGAGGTAAACCGAGTATCTCTGTCTGACACAATGGATATCGGCACTTCGTGACGTGCTATGATCTCATTGGTGTACACCTCCGACATCTTCTCGGATGTATAAGTCTCACGAATCGGAATGAAGTGAGCACTTTTTGTTAATCTATCCACGACTACCCATATAGCATCAAATCCGCGATTGGTTTTGGGCAATTTGGTTAACAAATCCATCGTGATTTGTTCCCATTTCCAAACTGGAATATCTAGCGGTTGCAACTTACCATACGGCTTTTGGTGCTCCGCTTTGACTTGTAAACAAATCAGACACTTCTCCACATATTTCACAATATTTAGTTTTGGTTAATCTAACCTTATTTCTAGTTATTCATAGACTCATAGCTAACTAGGTTATAATTTCCTAGTTAGATAAATTCTTGTTTATTTAAACTTTATAATTTTAAATATAAAGTTTTGTATTTTCGGGATGTTACATCAAAGGATTGATTCCACAATTAAGCAATTTCAAAATTGTTTATGTTAGTCTAAGTTTGTCGACTAATAATTTAGAATTCATATTCGAATTATCGATTGATTATTTTAATCGAACGAATAATTCATTTGAATTTTATATTCAAAATACTGTGCATCTTTTGAATTTTATATTCAAAATACTATGCATCTTTAGAATATTATATTCAAAGTACTATGCATCTTTAGAATATTATATTCAAAGTACTGTGCATCTTTTTCATTTAATCGATCGATTAAATTCAAAAGATTCCTTTCAAAAGAAAGAATTTTATATTCTAATTTGTAAATGCTATTTACAAAAACCAAGTATACAATGAGTATGCACCAAGATTTCCTTAAAAAAGAAATCCGTCGGGTTAATCAAGAATTAACCATGTATCAAAGTCTAATTAACCAATTAGAACTGTCTCTTAAGAGATCACCTAGAAATAGGACAGACCACAAAACTCCTAAAGGACTTAATGAACCCTTTAGTTGAATTTGTCACAAATTCTGAAGTACCTCCGCAAGTTGGTATCAGAGCCATGTGCTCGTTTTTTAAGAAGAGGGGATTAGTTCCTGTTCCCTTAAAATATAAACAATTTTAAAATAAATTTTAAAAGTTTTCTTAAAAGAAAAAATTTAAAATGAGTTTTAAAAATTCGTTTGAAGATTCGAAAGAATCAAACGAACAAGAAGTAACTGAAGTTTTAAATTTCAGTGAAAACAAAAAAGGTTTTGTATCAGATTACATGATTAATTCTAATCAATTAACTAAAATTAACAAGCTTAAATTCAAGCTTGACACAAAACAAGTTTTTAATCAAACAAAAACTTTACAAAGCTTAGTTTCTAAAGCTTTTACAAGAAAAAATAAAGTATTTTATTGTTTTAACACTGAAGAACTTTCAGTTGACATAAAAAATACAGCAGGTGAAGTTTATTTTCCACTCTTAACAAAGGGTGCAATAGCAAAAAATCTTTTGCATATTAAACCAGAGTTGAGAAAGTCTCTCAATATGGTACACATAGGAGCGGTTAAAATCCTCCTAAAAGCTCTGTTTAGAGATGGAATTAATTTTCCTATAAAAATGGCACTCGTTGATAATAGAATTATCAATAGGCAAGACGCTCTTCTAGGAGCAATTCAAGGAAATTTAGCTTATGGTAAATTTATGTTTACTGTCTATCCTAAATTTGCTTTACATCGAAATTCAAAAGATTTTGATAAGACTTTAAGTTTCATACACCAGTGCGAAAGAACTGACCTTATGGAACCTGGTAATAAAGTTTTTACGATTAATTATTTAATCTCGTATGCTTTAACCAACAGTACTCATTCAATCGAGTATAAGGAAAATGAAAATATAACTCTTGAAGATATATTTTCTGAAATTGGAATTGTTGAAGGGTGTAAGTTTTCTGAACCTTCACAGTTAAAAGAAAATTGGGCAATTGATATTGCACGCAATAAACAAATTCTAGGATTCAAACCTAGACACAGTTTTGCTGGAACGTCTTTGCAAATAAGAGACTCTAGTGACACCGAGCATTTAATGCGAACTATGTCGAAAAACATAGACAGGTATGGAGAAATTTTAGAAAAGGTTATTGGAACTTCATGTCTATAACACCTATTCTAAACTATCTACATCTTCTTGAGACGCAAATTGCTTATGAAGAAAATGATATTTTTAGTTATAAATATCAAATACAACAAGTTTATGAAGATATCATGATTAGTCACAAAATGAGATCTCGTAACATAAAAATTCTCAAAAGAAACATTGTTCTTACTAAACAAAAAATTCTTGAGCTTAAAGCTAAGAAGGCATTAATCTCTGTAGCATGAGTTCTCTGAGTAAAATTGAAGAACTGGTTAGAGAATTAACCAAGAAGGTAGAAGATTTGTCTACCAATGAAAATCTTGAAGCAATTGCTGCCAAGATTATCAAGGATGTTTCTGACAAACTTGATGAAAAATTGAATTCAGAAAATCTTTTACTCAAAAAGAAAGAAAATATTTTTAATGAAAAAAGCTATTCATTTCCAAATTTCAATGTTGGAAATCCATCTTTGGGAAAGTCTAAATGTCCTAATGCATTAACATGGCCTTTTGGATCAACTTCAAATGACCAACAAAGGACAATTGAGAAACTCTTTTAGAAACATAAATCGAAAGATTTATATGCATTATTTCTATTTAGAAAGAAATAATCAAAGAATTTTAGAGTTACATTCAGATTGGAGTATTCATCCTTCTGATAAACTTTTTGAATTGAATGATTTAAAAAGAAAAAATTCTTTTATGAAAACGGATATTCAAAGACTTAGAGAGACAAAATTCTTTTTTAAGATTTTAAGGAGAGATATGAAATATCAATCTTGAAGTATTTTAACAGTTTGAAATAAAATCTATACCTTTTTCTTCTTGTATTCTCTTCTTGAAAGTTTCTATTTCTTCTGCAAGGGACCAATCCAACCCTTAATTTCCCTAACGGCCTCCTGCCTAAGCGGTACTTTAACGGGCTCCAGGACTTCAGGTTTTACAGAATAAAAACTTTAAGATAGAAAATAAGATAGGGGGTTACAAAGGAGTTTTTATTTCATAACTGTTCTCCCAAAGGAGAACTTCTTGATATTTACATCAACTCCTTAAAGGAGTTTCTACTCCATAGTACGCATAACTAGAAAACTAAAATTTATCATTCGAATGATCAACGAAAGAAAAAAGTGAGGGTGGTTGAGAGTTGTTGAGAGGATTTAGGATTCGAGCCAGGGATAGGAGATGTAGTCAAGGGATATCTAAACTAATGAATTCGACTTCTTTATATAGCAGAAGTGAATTTCACAAAAGGACTAAAATAGCCTTAAGTGTTCGTCTTGCATGACGTTTTTTGGTCGACAAACCCATGTGTTGGGTCCAGCTCTCGCGTGTCTTCATCTGAAAAGTAGGTGTTTTTAATAAAGGGACCACTTTTGTCAGAATTTTCTTCGGTGGAAGATTCTTTACAGCTCATGTACTGATGGCTTTCCTATGCTATTTGTATTATTTTGCAGAGTCTTTGTTTGGTAGTAGGACTCACATCAACTTTGTTGAAGATAATGCGTTGCTCCATTTTTTCTAAAGCTTCCTTCTCGTGCTTTGGTAGTGGAGTTCCACTGTAACTTGTGATGATGCAGTGGTTGCTGCAATAATTCACTTTATTAAAGCTTTTTACTTTAATATTTTGAAGATTATTTAGGATTTTTAAGAATCCTTTAACCCTTATTTCGACCTAATTTTCGAGATCTTCTTGCTCTTCACTCATAACTTTTGAGGGGTTGACGGTTCTTGCTTTTGCAAGCCCGATTTCTATATGATGGTAACTTTGGGAAGAAGCTCCTTGGTACCAATCTGGAAGTGTAGAGTTACACTTTATGAAGATGTTTGCGTCTTTTGCTGCAGCAATCTTCTTTCGAAAGTTTTTAATAGCTTTCTTTATCCCTTCTGGAAACATGCTGATTTCAAGCAAATTTGGAGATGGGTATATGAACTTTATTAGACCAGAAAATGCTAGTGAAACAAGTTCTGGACTTGCGCCTGGACAAAAGACTAAAAGACTTTTAGTAGCCTATCTTCTGTGTATACATGCTCAAACTCGAAATCATCTTGACTAAGAGCTCTTGTTTTAGACCAAATTCTTCTGAATTCGTCCAAAGATATAATATCTTCTTCTTCTTTCTCTTCTTTTATTGTTGATTTTGAGAAAGTGTTCTTGAATTCAATGATTCTTTCTTTTTTCTTGGGCTTCAATGGCTCAGGAAAAATGGTTACCTTTAACGGTATTTCTCTTTTCCCGAAATTTTCTGAATATCGGGTAGCTTCTTGTTGGGCTTGAAATAATGACCCAAATTTCTTGAAGGGGTAGTTAGTTTTTTCGACAAACCCGTTGACTATAGACCAGTCTTCATAAATTCCTCTGTGTTCACCATCGAAAATAACATAAAATCTTGAATTATGCTTTTCTGGAATTTGTGTGACTTGAGAGTAACTTGGTCTAAGAGAGACCTGTTTAGTTTTTGGCAAACTGTCAGCCATCAACGGATTTGATGTGCCTTTACCAGAGCCGTTTGCTACTGGGCTAGATGAAGATTTTAGTTCTTCATTTACTTTATAATTGCTTTTTTCCAAAGCAACAGGAATCAACGGACTTGATTTTTCTGTACTTAATTTGTATAGATTTGTTTCATAAAGATAAGTAAAATCGTCTAACAAATAGATATCACAAATTTGTGCTTTTGCAAGATTTTGTCTTGCTTTTTCTAGCAATTTTTGATTTTCATGGTCTTTATTTGTTATAAAGTCGAGACCTAAAAACATCATATATATTGCATTTATGATTTGATCAAAAAGATCTTCACCATTCATATTTTCATCCCAAGTTGTACCTTTGATGAAATTTTGAATTATCCCTGCAGACTTATGTTCCATTAATAATAACAAAGCCTTAGCATTAGAAAATTCATCTGAATTAGTCTGAATAATTAGACTGATTTCAGTGTTCCATTTGTCAATTACCTCTTTTCTTTTATCGAGGCCAAAGATACAATCAATATTAATAGTATCAATAGTAGTTGAACTACCATTTTTATTACCATTAGAATTAGGTATACCTTTGTGATACGGCATGGAAAATTCCGTATTCTTTTTATTAGAACGTCTACTGCTAGAAGTAGCATTATTTACTCTATGGTATGAAGACGTTTCAAAGTCTGAAGAGCTTTCTTCAGTTTCAGGTTCTTCATCCTTTACTAGTTTCAAGTTCTTCATCCTTTACTGATAAAGGAAAAATCCGTTCTTTATTTTCAGAAAAATATCTTTCATTTAAGATTTTATTTTCAGAAAACATTTGTTCACATTCATCATCATCTAATGACATGAGATGAACAAGTTCATGCATTTGTTCAAGTGGAAGAGTTTCCATTTGATCAAAAAAAGATTTCTTCTAACTTTTGAGTAATTGAAATCATTCTATCCAACAGACAAAATAATTTTTGTCTCTCTAAGTCTTTGAATATCCGTTTTCATAAAAGAATTTTTTTCTTTTTAAATCATTCAATTCAAAAAGTTTATCAGAAGGATGAATACTCCAATCTGAATGTAACTCTAAAATTCTTTGATTATTTCTTTCTAAATAGAAATAATGCATAGAAATCTTTCGATTTATGTCTCTAAAAGAGTTTCTCAATTGTCCTTTGTTGGTCATTTGAAGTTGATCCAAAAGGCCATGTTAATGCATTAGGACATTTAGACTTTCCCAAAGATGGATTTCCAACATTGAAATTTGGAAATGAATATTTTTGAAAGATTTTTTCATTAAAAATATTTTCTTTCTTTTTGAGTAAAAGATTTTCTGAATTCATTTTTTCATCAAGTTTGTCAGAAACATCCTTGATAATCTTGGCAGCAATTGCTTCAAGATTTTCATTGGTAGACAAATCTTCTACCTTCTTGGTTAATTCTCTAACCAGTTCTTCAATTTTACTCAGAGAACTCATGCTACAGAGATTAATGCCTTCTTAGCTTTAAGCTCAAGAATTTTTTGTTTAGTAAGAACAATGTTTCTTTTGAGAATTTTTATGTTACGAGATCTCATTTTGTGACTAATCATGATATCTTCATAAACTTGTTCTATTTGATATTTATAACTAAAAATATCATTTTCTTCATAAGCAATTTGCGTCTCAAGAAGATGTAGATAGTTTAGAATAGGTGTTATAGGCATTAAGTTCCAATAACCTTTTCTAAAATTTCTCCATATCTGTCTATGTTTTTCGACATAGTTCGCATTAAATGCTCGGTGTCACTAGAGTCTCTTATTTGCAAAGAGGTTCCAGCAAAACTGTGTCTAGGTTTGAATCCTAGAATTTGTTTATTGCGTGCAATATCAATTGCCCAATTTTCTTTTAACTGTGAAGGTTCAGAAAACTTACACCCTTCAACAATTCCAATTTCAGAAAATATATCTTCAAGAGTTATATTTTCATTTTCCTTATACTCGATTGAATGAGTACTGTTGGTTAAAGCATACGAGATTAAATAATTAATCGTAAAAACTTTATTACCAGGTTCCATAAGGTCAGTTCTTTTGCACTGGTGTATGAAACTTAAAGTCTTATCAAAATCTTTTGAATTTCGATGTAAAGCAAATTTAGGATAGACAGTAAACATAAATTTACCATAAGCTAAATTTCCTTGAATTGCTCCTAGAAGAGCGTCTTGCCTATTGATAATTCTATTATCAACGAGTGCCATTTTTATAGGAAAATTAATTCCATCTCTAAACAGAGCTTTTAGGAGGATTTTAACCGCTCCTATGTGTACCATATTGAGAGACTTTCTCAACTCTGGTTTAATATGCAAAAGATTTTTTGCTATTGCACCCTTTGTTAAGAGTGGAAAATAAACTTCACCTGCTGTATTTTTTATGTCAACTGAAAGTTCTTCAGTGTTAAAACAATAAAATACTTTATTTTTTCTTGTAAAAGCTTTAGAAACTAAGCTTTGTAAAGTTTTTGTTTGATTAAAAACTTGTTTTGTGTCAAGCTTGAATTTAAGCTTGTTAATTTTAGTTAATTGATCAGAATTAATCATGTAATCTGATACAAAACCTTTTTCGTTTTCACTGAAATTTAAAACTTCAGTTACTTCTTGTTCGTTTGATTCTTTCGAATCTTCTAACGAATTTTTAAAACTCATTTTAAATTTTTTTCTTTTAAGAAAACGTTTAAAATTTATTTTAAAGTTGTTTATTTTTTAAGGGAACAAGAACTAATCCCCTCTTCTTAAAAAAACGAGCACATGGTACCTCTTCTTCAAAAATCATCTCCTTCATATTCAAAACTTGTCTTTTTTATAGTTTTAAGAAGACTATAAAAAGTCATTATTTTAAAATAATAATGAAAAAACGAGCCATGTGCTCGTTTTTTCTTCTTCTACAAATAGAAGGCATCTCTTCTTCAAAAATCATCTCCTTCATATTCAAATTTTTTTTTAGAAAGGGGTATGGAAGAATTAAGGGCTTTACGCCTAAAAGAAATTTTTTTTGATAGAATTAAAAGCTATTCAAGAAAAAATAGCTCTCTACGACGAAAGTCTAGACACAACTGTTAATTCAAAACAGGATTCCGAAAGGATACAATCTGAATCTATTCCTTTACAAACGGCTAAAGGTAAAGAAAAATCAAGTCCGTTGAGTCCTGTTGCTTTGGAAAAAAAGAAATTATAAAGTTAATGAAGAACTACGATCTTCATCTAGCCCAGTAGCAAACGGCTCTGGTAAAGGCACATCAAATCCGTTGATGGCTGACAGTTTACCAAAAACTGAACAGGTCTCTCCTAGACCAAGTTACTCCCAAGATACTCAAGAAACGGTAAAATCTAATTCTAGATTTTATGTCATTTTTTATGGAGAGCATAGAGGCATATATGAAGATTGGTCCATAGTGTCTCAACATGTTTCTGGAAGACCGGTAACATTCAAGAAGTTTGGGTCTTTATTACAATCCCAACAAGAAGCCACTCGATACTCAGCCGAGTGTGGAAAAAAGGAAATTCCTCTAAAGCAATTTCTATATCTTCACGAGTCATAGTGGAACCCCACTATCAAAGGAAGCTTTAGAAAAAATGGAGCAACGCATTATCTTCAACAAAGTTGATGTGAGTCCTACTACAAGACAGAGACTCTACAAAATAATGCAAGGTGCACAGGAAAGTCATCAGTGCATGAGCTGTAAAGAATCTTCCACCGAAGAAAATTCTGACAAAAGTGGTCCCTTTTGTGACAACTATGCTCTGTAATCGATGAACAATGCAAAAAAATCTCAATTATTAATAAAACAATTTGTTTTGGTGTTATTATATGTGTAATTGTGTTTGATGATTTTACGATTTGATTCGATTCCGATTTCTAGCTCTAAATCGATTTCTGGAAGGTTATACGTGCACTAATGCGTAAATAAAACTAGTTTAATGCAAAAAACACTCCGGAATAGTGAAATAGGCTTAACATACCTAAAATAACCTTTACATAACTTAGAAATAAGTTTTGGATGGTTTGGTGTGTTGAAAACAAGTCTATTCGATCGCAAGGACTATTTGTGTCAAACTGCGAAACTATACCGATTCGTATGGTATCGAAGAGTCCGGAACTTGATCATAAGCTAAACATACCATAAATAACCTAAACATAGCTTAGAAATAAGCTTTGATAGGTTCGGTGTGCAAAAATATGCTTATTTGATCTTACAGGGACTAAAAGTGTCAAAAACGACGTAAGTTTTCATTTTCGCGCATATCTTACGTTCTGACCACATCTGGACATCCAAAATTTTTGTACACACTAAAATATTTTTATTTTAGTGATCGGCATGCAAAAATACCATTCGTCGCTTAATTTGGTTCGTTTTCGCGTCCGTTTGAGTTTCGTCGTAATTTAACGAACAACGCGACCGTACGACCAAACGAGCCGACATCCGAGAATGTTACAAGCGTATTTTAAGTCCTCTAAACTTTATTGACCTTGTAGAGCCTTGAAAAGGCCTGAAATGAGCTCAAAACAAGTGCAGGGACCTAAACTGCCATATTGCAAACTTGTGTTGAACTGGGGAGGTCAGGCGGGCCGCGTAAGCCCCCTCCCATATCTTACGCGGGCCGTGTCAGTGTGCCCAGTTCCAGAAGCTCAGATTCAGCAATCTGTTGCAACTGCAGGGGCTGTTTATGCAAATTCTTTGTGTGATGGGCAAGTTTAAGTGTTCTCCAAGGTCTCTAATCAGTTCCTAACAATTGTATGGCCATGATTTAATCCTTGGAGGTTACACAAACATGTGTAATGATCTCATGAAGTTGCTACAAGTATAAATAGCCCAACAATTTCATTCTTCCATTGCTCATTTCCTTCTCTTCTCTTCTACAATCTGAATTGAGACCTCTCCCAAGTGTTTGGAGCTTTCTAATCTGATTATTCTTGTAGAAAAGATAGCTAGGACCTATTGTAAGTATTCTTTCATGCTTATTCTTTGTGTTTAAGCAGAAAGTCAAACAGTTTGGCCAATGGTTTGACTTTCGGTTTTGACCATCAATTGGTCAAGTCAAAGTTCAATTGAACTTTGCAATGTGATTGTAATCACGATGGTTATAATCCTTAGTGATTATACCTACTGATTACCACGTTAACTAGGCGTAGTGACGAGTCAAAGTTTCGGTCAAAATGCGTTTTAGCACGCATTTTGCAACGGAACTATTTTCGGGTATCAAAACCCATTGTTTTGCTACGAAATCAGTAGGTTAAACATGTTTTGACATGTTTAACTCGTCACTATTAGTTTAGTGCTTGTTTAAGGTCGTAAGTTAAGCGGTCTAAACAACCTCTTAGACTTTCGAACCCTACCCGTTTGGTCGATCATTAGGATCCGATCAAGCTCGATTAGTGATCATAATTGCATAGGGAATAACCACTGAGGTTATACCTTATGATCACATACGATTGGGTAGTTATTTATTAAGTAGCTTGTATGCCCATAAGAAATGACCAAAACGCCCTTTTTAAACATAAATCCATATTTTACATATGTGAACATGTTTTTGACATATACTCTGATTTAGTAACATATTTAGGTATTATTGGGCATATAAGACTTGACATAGCACATAGTTAACCATCCGAACATAGTTTTGCACGAACGACACGTTAAAGTAGCATAAGATACCTTAATGGGTCGTAACGGGTCGAAAGCACTTAGGTTAGGTTCCGATTTAGAATGAAGGCTTTGTTAAACCATATCACATGAGTTCCAACACTCATTTGGTTTACAAGACCTCATTCTATCCGATCTTCCGATTTAGGTGTTGATTTATTTACTAGTGATCCGATTACTAGGTACTACTTGAATTTCCTTGGTTTGTCTGAGCTTCGCTAAGTTCTTTAGATCAAGGATACCCTTCATTCAATGTGAGTACATAGTTCCCCTATTTTACTGTTTTCAATTGTTTTGGGGTGATTCATATGTACAAAATGATTTCAAGGTTTAAACGATGATTTCAAAAACGATTGATATGGTTTATACTAAACTAATAACGATTTCAATAAAGTGAACAAAACTTGTTGGTTGTAGTTACATAACGAATGACATTCATTAATTTTGGCCGAACCGACCAGTATTAGGTTATGGTACCATAGGATCTGACAAATCCCGTTATCAGACTACACCCATGGTTATGTATGGGGGTTATGTAGGTAACGACCGAATCTGTGATTGTTAACTTACCCTTTGGTGGTTTGTTAATACGAGAAGCGAGGAAGTCGAGTCACGAAGGTTTGAATGTTATTAGCGAGACAGCCAAAAGTAGTTTCACAATTAAAACGAATACAAATTTGGGACGAATTAAACGATTTGGAACGACCTAAACGAAATAAACGATTTGAACGAACGATTGGTTTTGGGTAGTGATTGGATAATGGGACGGGTGTAGCATGATAGAATCATGGTAGATACGACGCTGGTACATCTTATATATAAGTGCTTCTATCATATTACATTGCGTGTCATTATTTAGTTCACTTGGGAAACGATTTGAAACGATGTCACACAACGAGGTTTTCGAAATGATATAAACCATACGAGTTTTATTAACGAGATGTTTCACGAAATGGTTTACTAAATCAAATGTTTTGGGGTTAAGAATTATGGCTACGAGATTTTATAAAATATAACCATCTTGATTTGAGTTGGTTAATCATGTTGCAATATTATATACTTTTCAAAACAAGGTTTTCGAGGTATTGCAATATATAAACGAGCCATGATTCTGATACTCTTATAAAACCTATGTGCTCGCCAACATTTCTTTGCTGACTTTGTTTTTACATATGTTTCAGGTGATGTTGCGTGATGATTGCTAGGGAACATGTTTACTTAGGATTTGGACGTGGCCTTAGTGACATAAAAACTATAATAGACGATGTTTAATTTGTTTGTTTGGTTTTAAGACAATGCACATTATTCGATAATTAAATAAAACGAAACTTTTAATTACCATGGTTGTTGAAACGATGATTCTGTTACAACACTCCCCGACGTTTCCGCCACGGTTTTGTTGTTTTAACGTGGTCGGGGTGTGACAGCTTTGTTAAAAACACCTACTTTTCAGATGAAGACACGCGAGAGCTGGACCCAACACATGGGTTTGTCGACCAAAAAACGTCATGCATGACGAACACTTAAGGCTATTTTAGTCCTTTTGTAAAATTCACTTCTGCTATATAAAGAAGTCGAATTCATTAGTTTAGATATCCCCAGCTAGCATCTCCTATCCCTGGCTAGAATCCTAAATCCTCTCAACAACTCTCAACCACCCTCACTTTTTTTCTTTCGTTGATCATTCGAATGATCAATTTTAGTTTTCTAGTTATGTGTACTATGGAGTAGAAACTCCTTTAAGGAGTTGATGTAAATATCAAGAAGTTCTCCTTCGGGAGAACAGTTATGAAATAAAAACTCCTTTGTAACCCCAGATCTTATTTTTTATCTTAAAGTTTTTATTCTGTAAAACCTGAAGTCCTGGAGCCCGTTGAAGTACCGCTTAGGCAGGAGGCCGTTAGGGAAATTAAGGGTTGGATTGGTCCCTTGCAGAATTTTTTAAAAATTCATTATTTTTTATAGTCTTCTTAAAAAACGAGCACATGGCTCTGATACCAACTTGCGGAGGTACTTCAGAATTTTTTAAAAATTCAACTAAAGGGTTCATTAAGTCCTTTAAGAGTTTTGTGGTCTGGTTAAGACTCGTCATTTTTATTCTAGATTAAAAAAAATTTTGTAGATTAAAGATCATTTTTTTGTAGACGGTATTTTAGCAAAAGCTATGATACCAACTTGCCCAACTAATAGACTATAGAATATAAAATTCATTAATTTAAATGAATCTTTTTGAATTAATCGAACGATTAAAAGAAAAAGATGCACAGTGTTTTGAATATAAAATTCAAAAGATGCATAGTATTTTGAATATAAAATTCAAATGAATTATTCGTTCGATTAAAATAATCAATCGATAATTCGAATATGAATTCTAAATTATTAGTCGACAATTGTTGACTAACATAAACAATTTTGAAATTGTTTAATTGTGGAATTAATCCTTTGAATTTACAAAATTCATTATTTTTTATAGTCATTTTTTGACTAAATATTTTAGATTGAAAAATCATTTGTTTCGATAGTTGTTAATCGATTTCTTTTTGTGTTTGTTTATAAACATCATTTTTTGATTTTATCAAAATCTTAGTTTTGTGTTAGAATAAAATTCTTTTTTAAGATTTTAAGGAGAGATATGAAATATCAATCTTGAAGTATTTTAACAGTTTGAAATAAAATCTATACCTTTTTCTTCTTGTATTCTCTTCTTGAAAGTTTCTATTTCTTCTGCAAGGGACCAATACAACCCTTAATTTCCCTAACGGCCTCCTGCCTAAGCGGTACTTCAACGGGCTCCAAGACTTCAGGTTTTACAGAATAAAAACTTTAAGATAGAAAATAATATAGGGGGTTACAAAGGAGTTTTTATTTCATAACTGTTCTCTCTCGAAGAACTTCTTGATATTTACATCAACTCCTTAAAGGAGTTTCTACTCCATAGTACACATAACTAGAAAACTAAAATTGATCATTCGAATGATCAACGAAAGAAAAAAGTGAGGGTGGTTGAGAGTTGTTGAGAGGAATTGTGAATTGAGCCAGGGATAGGAGATGCTAGATGGGGATATCTAAACTAATGAATTCGACTTCTTTATATAGCAGAAGTGAATTTTACAAAAGGACTAAAATAGCCTTAAGTGTTCGTCATGCATGACGTTTTTTGGTCGACAAACCCATGTGTTGGGTCCAGCTCTCGCGTGTCTTCATCTGAAAAGTAGGTGTTTTTAATAAAGGGACCACTTTAGTCAGAATTTTCTTCGGTGGAAGATTCTTTACAGCTCATGCACTGATGGCTTTCCTGTGCTCTTTGCATTATTTTGCAGAGTCTTTGTTTGGTAGTAGGACTCACATCAACTTTGTTGAAGATAATGCGTTGCTCCATTTTTTCTAAAGCTTCCTTCTCGTGCTTTGGTAGTGGAGTTCCACTGTAACTTGTGATGATGCAGTAGTTGCTGCAATAATTCACTTTATTAAAGCTTTTTACTTTAATATTTTGAAGATTATTTAGGATTTTTAAGAATCCTTTAACCCTTATTTCGACCTAATTTTCGAGATCTTCTTGCTCTTCACTCATAACTTTTGAGGGGTTGACGGTTCTTGCTTTTGCGAGCCTGATTTCTATATGATGGTAACTTTGGGAAGATGCTCCTTGGTACCAATCTGGAAGTGTAGAGTTACACTTTATGAAGATGTTTGCGTCTTTTGCTGCAGCAATCTTCTTTCGAAAGTTTTTAATAGCTTTCTTTATCCCTTCTGGAAACATGCTATTTTCAAGCAAATTTAGAGATGGGTATATGAACTTTATTAGACCAGCAGAAAATGCTAGTGAAACAAGTTCTGGACTTGCGCCTGGACAAAAGACTAAAAGACTTTTAGTAGCCTTATCTTCTGTGTATACATGCTCAAACTCGAAATCATCTTGACTAAGAGCTCTTGTTTTAGACCAAATTCTTCTGAATTCGTCCAAAGATATAATATCTTCTTCTTCTTTCTCTTCTTTTATTGTTGATTTTGAGAAAGTGTTCTTGAATTCAATGATTCTTTCTTTTTTCTTGGGCTTCAATGGCTTAGGAAAAATAGTTACCTTTAAAGGTATTTCTTGTTAGTGCATTTATGTCTATAGCCTTCGTCAATCCGAGCCGTAGCAAGAAACAGAAGAAAACGAGTCGTTATGATGATATATCTAGACAAAAGGCAAGGTGGCAAT
>JARYGA010053432.1:0-26459 GCA_030545235.1 Helianthus tuberosus
ATGTGAAAACGAGGTCAGCAAAGAAATGCTGGCGAGTACATAGGTTTTGTGAAAATAAGATTCATGACTTCTGTTTAAGAAAATGTTTAGTCATGAACCTTGTAATTTGCTTTGTCTTTGTAAATCATTTGAAAAATAATAAGTTCAGATGATATGTATAAATAAGAGAATAATGCATGATTAAATGAATAACCATGTAAAATGAGTTTGTATAAGTTAAGTTGTTTGTACAACAATGTATTGTGAAAAGTATGTTATTTGTATAAAATGTTATATGTTTAAATTGAAATGATTTAAACAACGCTACGATATGTAATACCATATAAGCACTTATATATAGGAAGTACCAGCGGCGTATCCACCATGCTTATATCATATTACACACGCCTCGTTACTTAAATCACTTACTTAAACCAAACCAACAATGTAAGATGTCTATGTGTAAACCAACTGCCAAATGTATTGGAATAATATGTCAAAATGTTCATGTCAAGATGTAAATCATGTTATGTATAACCAATGTCAAAAGTGTTTGTGTCAAATGTAAACCATGTAATGTGTAACCAAAATGATATGTATGGCTAGTGAAATGCATCAACTAAACCATAGGTGAAACGCACAAAACAAAGTATTGGAGTAAAACTTGGTTTAAATCAATACTATGTTTCGTGGAAATGCATGATCAAATGTAAATCATGTCCAAATGTTTACCCAATCGTTAAAACATTTTGTGAAATCGTTCAAATCGTTCTTGTTGTTTTAATCGTTCAAATCGTTCTTGTTTTAATCGTTCAAATCGTTCTTGTTTTAATCCTTCAAATCGTTCTTGTTTTAATCGTTCAAATCGTTCTTGTTTTAATTGTGAAACTACTTTATGGTCGATTTTCTAATAACATTCAAACCTTCTTGACTCGTTCATCATTCCAACTCGTTCTCGTTCTTAACAAACCCTTACCAAAGGGTAAATTAATAATTACAGATTCAGTCGTTACCCAAAATACCCACACATAACCATGGGTATAGAGAATAACGGGATTTGTCAGATCCTATGGTACCATAACCTAATACTGGTCGGCTTGATCATTGCTAATGAATGTCATTGGTTATGTAACTACAACCAACAAGTTTGTTCACTTTATTGAAATCGTTCTTGAAACCATTGTAATTGTTTTTGAAACCATTGTAATTGTTCTTGAAATCATTGTTAAGACATTTAGCACATATGTGTCACCCCAAAACAGTTGAAAACAGTAAAAGAGGGGAATAATGTACTCGCCTGAGAATGCTTTGAGGTCTTGAACAACAACCAAACAAAGCTAGAGGGAGCACGGAATCAGTCGGCAATCTAAAACTATATAAATAAACCGGACTTAAATCGGGAGATCGGATAGGATGAGGCTTGGTAAACCAAATGAGTATTGGAACTCATATGATATGGTTTAACAAGGCCTACATACTACATTGAGACTAACCTAAGTGCTTTCGACCCATCGCGACCCATTAAGGTAACATACGCTACTTTAACGCGTCGTGCGCGCAAAGCGCGTTCGAGACGTCTAACTAGTCCTATGACAAGTATTATATGCCTAAACGTGTTTAATCATGTTGTATAATTAGTTATGTATAAAAGTTTAGGTTACATAAGCTAAATTACCAATTATACATGAAAAGGGTATTCTGGTAATTTACCTAAGGCATATAAACTACCTATCATACAACTACTCAAACGATGTGACCATAGGGTATAACCTCGGAAGGTTATTCCCTACCTACTATGGTCACCTAATGTGTTTGGTCGGATCCTAATGATCGACCAAATGGGTCGGGTTCGAAGGTATAAGCGATTTATCAGATCGCTTACCCTTACGACCCTAGACAACGTGGTAATCAGTAGGCATAGTCCCAAGGGACTATAACCATCGTGATTACAATCACGTTGCGAAGTTCAAACGAACTTCGCATTGACCATAAACTGGTCAACGCTGAAAGTCAAACAAAGTTTGACTTTCGGACTCGAAAAGCAATAAAAGAACGAAAGAATACTTACGAAGGGTCCCCGAATGCTAATCGAGATCAAAATAACTCAGGTATGAAACAATGGTTCCAACTTAGAGTCTTTAAGATCAGATTCTTGTGAGTTTGAAGCAATGGGGGGTGGGGTATTTATAGTTTTCGGGTAACCGTTAAGATCGTTTCTTGGAAAAGGGGGCACGATCTAAACCGTACACATGTTGGAATGTTGTGGTGACTAAATTGGCCACTCACCATAGGGTATCAACATGTGGCAAAGGATTTGGGAGTGGTTAACAGCTGAAAACAGGCTGTTTAATACACTGCATCTGGTCTGCATACCCCTTGCGCACCGTAACAAATATTTGTTGCGGTGCGCAAGCATCTATTTTGGCAGAATGTCAGATTTGGTCCCTGCAGCCCGTTTAAGCTATTTTCGATGCGTTTGAACCCCGTTAACCTCATTTCAAGGCTCTAAAATGAAGTTAAAGTATAGGGAACTCAAAACATGCTAAAAAATATCTCGGATGTCGGTTCGTTTGGTCGTACGATCGCGATGTTCGGTTAATTACGACGGAATGCGCATAAGCGCGAAAAACGATCCAAATGACGCGACGAATGGATTTTTCTTATGCCAAACACTAAAATAAAATGTTTTAGTGCTTACATAAATTTTTGGATGTCCGGATGTATTCAGAACGTAAGTTATGCGTGAAAGTGCAAACTTGTGCACTCTTTGACACTTTTAGTCCCTGAATGACCCAAACGTTTATTTTAGCACACCGAACACCTCAAAGCCTATTTCTAAGCTATGTAAAGGATATTTATGGTATGTTTAACTTATGGTCATGTTCCGGAATGCCTGTTACAGTTCAGATTGGCATACTTTTGCAGTTTGTCAAATTTAGTCCCTGTAGACGAATTAACTTGTTTTTGCCATACCAAAGCTTTCAAAACTTATTTCTAAGTTATGTAAAGGTTATTTAAGGTATGTTAAGCCAATGTCACTATTCCGGAGTGTTCGTTGCATTAAACTGGTTATATTTACGCATCAGTGCGCGTATAACCTTCCAGAAAGCGATTTAGAGTTTGGAATCGAATAAGAATTGATATGTGCAAAGGATACACATATTTATACAAATCCCAAGTATGAAATACAATATTTCATTGGTTTGGTATTTGTTTGATGGTCGCAGTGACCCAGGTGTCACAGTCTCCCCTACTTTAGGAAATTTCGTCCCGAAATTTAATCAGAGGAAACTTGTGAGAGCTTGAAAACATGAAGTTGAAAAGATCAAACAACGTTGGTTAGGGTTCTAAACTTCTAGTAACTTTAATAACATCATGCTTGCAATGTAAGAGGGATACTTATATACAAGTATATGAAGCGTCATTGGTGCGTCCACCGTACCTCCATTACATAGTTCATATTTTGTTATTGTTGTCACTATCGGTTCTTACACATAATAAATATTACTGGGTTTCTGTGCACTAAATTTCATAATTATGTACGCGTCCATAATTAGACAATTCCTTGCATAGTTCACACAGTCTATTTTATAATGTGTAGGGGAAAACCAAATGAACAATCCTGTGATGAGTGTGACTAGACCGCCATAGAGTCCTTTTAATTAAATCAATAAATGATCTAAATAGACTATCAAGGAGTCTGTTCAGCTACATCACTAGATGTCGTTCTTTAACCAAATTGTGAATCAATCTTTTAGACTAGACCACTAAAAGGATCTCTTATGAATCATGAAGCGATACTATATAATCCAAGGGTCTTAACTATTACATAGAAGCCCATTAAGGATTTAAGGTAGTACCTTTTGAATATCCTACTATGAATCCCTCATATGAAGATATGAAAGATTCTATGAGGATTTGAAAATCGGATCACACAAAAACATAGAGGAGAACACATAAACACATATCACATAATCACGTAATCGCATACTCTCATAATTGTTTAATTTGACCTTTAAATTTGTTATCTTTGGACACGGGTATTTAAAGCATACAAGGAATCAAATCCTTAATTACAGCAATTTGGATGGATCCACATGAATACCCTGCTTGTTGACTACATGGCCCAAAAGCTGAACTTCTTTAAGCCAAAATTTCCTCTTGGAGGATTTAGCGAAAAGTTTGTTGCTTCTTTAGGGGTTCCAATGTCAACGAAGGTGTTGATCGTGATCGGCTCGGGACATGAATAGATCAAGATGTCATCAATAACAATAATGACGAACTGATCCAAATAAGACTTGCAGACTCTATTTATTAAGTCCTTGAAGATGGCTGGAGCATTTGTCAACCCAAAAGGCATGACTGTAAACTCGTAATGGCCATACTTCATGCAGAAAACTGTTTTGGGAATATCTTCTTCGAGAATACAAAGTTGATGATACCCAAAACGCAAATCGATCTTGGAAAAGCATGAAACGCTATGCAGTTGATCGGAGAAATCGTTGATTTAAGGGTAGGGGATATCGATTCTTGATGGTAAGCTTACTAGGCTTACGTTAATCGATATACATTCGAAAAGATCCATTTTTCTTTTCACAAAGAGGACAGGAGTTTCTCCAAGGTGAAAAGTTCGGACGGATGAATCCTTTATCAGACAACTCTTGAAGCTGTTTTGATAATTCTTGCATCTCGAACGGTGCAAGACGATAAGATACTTTAGATTTAAAAGAAACAAGTGTTTGAGGTTCTTAGGGAGATCACAAGTGATCATAAAAATGACAGAACCACACGAGTAGTTTTGTCTTTGTGTTGACATCATAAGGTTGGATCAAACATTCATACAATTGCATTAGTTAAAAAAAATAAAACCACAAATTTTTATTTATATAACAACCGCATTGTCTTTAAATGTTACAAGATAACAACCAGAGGAAATACAAAATGCTAATTGTTCACTCCTTCATCATTGAGTGCCTCATTGATGTTAAAAACTCGACCACGTGCTGGATTCACATTGACGTTGACGTTCGCATTTGGGTTTGCGTTAGCATTTGCATTCACCAGTCTCGGACAGTTGTGGCGGAAGTGACCAATCTCTCCGCAGTTGAAACATGACCCCAGTGGGAATCTCGCAGCATTCCCTTGAACCAGAGCTTGAACCTGAGCAGCCTGATTTTGTCCCAAACGACAAACATTGGCCAAATGCCCAAGTTTACCACACGTCGTGCATTGCCAGCAAGCTTGTTGTACCGCGTGATGACCGTTGTAGCGTGCACAATGAGGTGCGGTACCGGCATATGCTTTCTTTGCAGGTGGCTGAGCTGGTGGGTTCCGATGGTTCTGAGCAGTCTGTGCTGTAACAGCAAAGTTCTGAACACCCTTTCGCTTTCTTGATTTCTTTGACGTCTCACCTTCCTTACCCTTCTTGTTTTGACCTTTCTTGCTATCCTCCTTGTCAGACCCCTGCTTCTTACCCTTGTCACCCTTTCTGTGTAACTTATTCTTCCGAATCTGCGACTCAGTCAATGTCGTAGCTAACTCGATCGCCTGACGGAGTGTGGTAGGGCTACTACCAGTAAGGATGTCTTGTACCGAGTCAGGTAGGCCGTCGATGTACCTTTCGATAGCCTTGTCGAGTGGGGTAACCATTGTCGGGCAAAGCAGACTCAACTCCTCAAACCTATCAGTATACGCCCTGTGCTCACCACTATCTTGCTTCAACTCATCAAATTCCTTCTCCAAAGCTCGCTGCTCATGACGAGGACATAATTCCCTCATCATAAGGGCCCTAAGTTCAGCCCATGTCTGTGCTAGAGCAACTTCTGCACCACGATCCCTCATAACCCCGTTCCACCATGTGAGAGCCCTCTTCTGAAACACACTCGAAGAAAACTCGACCTTGCGATTGTCAGGACACTGCACGTGGCAGAAAGTATTCTCAATACTCTCAAACCATTGAAGAAGCCCAGTCGCTCCTTCAGAACCACTAAACTTGAGTGGTTTAGCCTGGATAAAATCCTTGTATTTGCATGGAACATTGTTGTTGTTGTTGGCTTGGTTCCATTGAGCAAAGAGGTTTGGGAATTGAGCAGTCATTTGCTGCGCAATGATTTCTGCCAATTCGGCAGTCGCTATCTGGCTTTCGCGTCGAGGAGGCATTCTAAAAGAGGAAACATGAAAGGAAACGAGTGAGAGAATTAGACGAAAAGAATGAGATGAAACAAATCTGATGAAAGCAAGGATAGTGGTCATTTGTTTGTTACTACAAAGCAACACCCGACACACAGTGACTAACCAAAGTAAATGGATCAAAAATAATGTATCGCGAAGACATGCTCGCCTATAAGTGAACACTCATCCCAAGAATTCCCAGGTAAGCACAACTGGTCTCGCGTCTGATGAGATATATACGAAGTGCTTGCCTAGACAGAAAACCCAGAATACAGGCATTCACCCTTCCAGTTTGCACGTGTTCACATTATTTAAAACCCAAAACCTTGACGAGATTTTGAAAACTCAAAGGGGTTCAAAACCATATAACAGAGGGTTCAAAACCTTACAATAGAGGGTTCAAAACCTAGAAATCAATCATCCTAGAACAGATGATTAGTTTTCAAAGCGGTTTTGAAATTTATGTTCTTGTTGTGGTCGTCACCTAAGGATAGGTGACGGTATTGTTTTATGACTAAACGCAAGTAAACTCGCGTTAGGGTCCTAAGAAGGTTATAGACTAGGTCAAAGCATTACTAATAACCTAATTCCCTATAACCATTGGCTCTGATACCATCTTTTCTGTCACACCCCGACCACGTGTAACATACAAAACGTGGCGGAAACGTCGGGGAGTGTTGTAACAGAATTAATGTTTCATAACCATGGATACCAAAAAGTGTTTCGTTTTATTAAACATTGAATAATTACATCGTCTGGAAATCTAAATACACAATTTAAACATAGTCTATTATTGTTATTGAGTCACTAAGGCCTTGTCCAGTCCTATGTGAGCATGCATCCTATCAATCGATATCTTTCAACAATACCTGAAACACATGTGAAAACGAGGTCAGCAAAGAAATGCTGGCGAGTACATAGGTTTTGTGAAAATAAGATTCATGACTTCTGTTTAAGAAAATGTTTAGTCATGAACCTTGTAATTTGCTTTGTCTTTGTAAATCATTTGAAAAATAATAAGTTCAGATGATATGTATAAATAAGAGAATAATGCATGATTAAATGAATAACCATGTAAAATGAGTTTGTATAAGTTAAGTTGTTTGTACAACAATGTATTGTGAAAAGTATGTTATTTGTATAAAATGTTATATGTTTAAATTGAAATGATTTAAACAACGCTACGATATGTAATACCATATAAGCACTTATATATAGGAAGTACCAGCGGCGTATCCACCATGCTTATATCATATTACACACGCCTCGTTACTTAAATCACTTACTTAAACCAAACCAACAATGTAAGATGTCTATGTGTAAACCAACTGCCAAATGTATTGGAATAATATGTCAAAATGTTCATGTCAAGATGTAAATCATGTTATGTATAACCAATGTCAAAAGTGTTTGTGTCAAATGTAAACCATGTAATGTGTAACCAAAATGATATGTATGGCTAGTGAAATGCATCAACTAAACCATAGGTGAAACGCACAAAACAAAGTATTGAAGTAAAACTTGGTTTAAATCAATACTATGTTTCGTGGAAATGCATGATCAAATGTAAATCATGTCCAAATGTTTACCCAATCATTAAAACATTTTGTGAAATCGTTCAAATAGTTCTTGTTGTTTTAATCGTTCAAATCGTTCTTGTTTTAATCGTTCAAATCGTTCTTGTTTTAATCGTTCAAATCGTTCTTGTTTTAATTGTGAAACTACTTTATGGTCGATTTTCTAATAACATTCAAACCTTCTTGACTCGTTCATCGTTCCAACTCGTTCTCGTTCTTAACAAACCCTTACCAAAGGGTAAATTAATAATTACAGATTCAGTCGTTACCCAAAATACCCACACATAACCATGGGTATAGAGAATAACGGGATTTGTCAGATCCTATGGTACCATAACCTAATACTGGTCGGCTTGATCATTGCTAATGAATGTCATTGGTTATGTAACTACAACCAACAAGTTTGTTCACTTTATTGAAATCGTTCTTGAAACCATTGTAATTGTTTTTGAAACCATTGTAATTGTTCTTGAAATCATTGTTAAGACATTTAGCACATATGTGTCACCCCAAAACAGTTGAAAATAGTAAAAGAGGGGAATAATGTACTCGCCTGAGAATGCTTAGAGGTCTTGAACAACAACCAAACAAAGCTAGAGGGAGCACGGAATCAGTCGGCAATCTAAAACTATATAAATAAACCGGACTTAAATCGGGAGATCGGATAGGATGAGGCTTGGTAAACCAAATGAGTATTGGAACTCATATGATATGGTTTAACAAGGCCTACATACTACATTGAGACTAACCTAAGTGCTTTCGACCCATCGCGACCCATTAAGGTAACATACGCTACTTTAACGCGTCGTGCGCGCAAAGCGCGTTCGAGACGTCTAACTAGTCCTATGACAAGTATTATATGCCTAAACGTGTTTAATCATGTTGTATAATCAGTTATGTATAAAATTTTAGGTTACATAAGCTAAATTACCAATTATACATGAAAAGGGTATTCTGGTAATTTACCTAAGGCATATAAACTACCTATCATACAACTACTCAAACGATGTGACCATAGGGTATAACCTCGGAAGGTTATTCCCTACCTACTATGGTCACCTAATGTGTTTGGTCGGATCCTAATGATCGACCAAATGGGTCGGGTTCAAAGGTATAAGCGATTTATCAGATCGCTTACCCTTACGACCCTAGACAACGTGGTAATCAGTAGGCATAGTCCCAAGGGACTATAACCATCGTGATTACAATCACGTTGCGAAGTTCAAACGAACTTCGCATTGACCATAAACTGGTCAACGCTGAAAGTCAAACAAAGTTTGACTTTCGGACTCGAAAAGCAATAAAAGAACGAAAGAATACTTACGAAGGGTCCCCGAATGCTAATCTAGATCAAAATAACTCAGGTATGAAACAATGGTTCCAACTTAGAGTCTTTAAGATCAGATTCTTGTGAGTTTGAAGCAATGAGGGGTGGGGTATTTATAGTTTTCGGGTAACCGTTAAGATCGTTTCTTAGAAAAGGGGGCACGATCTAAACCGTACACATGTTGGAATGTTGTGGTGACTAAATTGGCCACTCACCATAGGGTATCAACATGTGGCAAAGGATTTGGGAGTGGTTAACAGCTGAAAACAGGCTGTTTAATACACTGCATCTGGTCTGCAGACCCCTTGCGCACCGTAACAAATATTTGTTGCGGTTTGCAAGCACCTATTTTGGCAGAATGTCAGATTTGGTCCCTGCAGCCCGTTTAAGCTATTTTCGATGCGTTTGAAGCCCGTTAACCTCATTTCAAGGCTCTAAAATGAATTTAAAGTATAGGGAACTCAAAACATGCTAAAAAATATCTCGGATGTCGGTTCGTTTGGTCGTACGATCGCGATGTTCGGTTAATTACGACGGAATGCGCATAAGCGCGAAAAACGATCCAAATGACGCGACGAATGGATTTTTCTTATGCCAAACACTAAAATAAAATGTTTTAGTGCTTACATAAATTTTTGGATGTCCGGATGTATTCAGAACGTAAGTTATGCGTGAAAGTGCAAACTTGTGCACTTTTTGACACTTTTAGTCCCTGAATGACCCAAACGTTTATTTTAGCACACCGAACACATCAAAGCCTATTTCTAAGCTATGTAAAGGATATTTATGGTATGTTTAACTTATGGTCATGTTCCAGAATGTCTGTTACAGTTCAGATTGGCATACTTTTGCAGTTTGTCAAATTTAGTCCCTGTAGACGAATTAACTTGTTTTTGCCATACCAAAGCCTTCAAAACTTATTTATAAGTTATGTAAAGGTTATTTAAGGTATGTTAAGCCAATGTCACTATTCCGGAGTGTTCGTTGCATTAAACTGGTTATATTTACGCATCAGTGCGCGTATAACCTTCCAGAAAGCGATTTAGAGTTTGGAATCGAATAAGAATTGATATGTGCAAAGGATAAACATATTTATACAAATCCCAAGTTTGAAATACAATATTTCATTGGTTTGGTATTTGTTTGATGGTCGCAGTGACCCATGTGTCACACTATGGTCGAAAATGTCGTTCACCAGTCTGCTGGAATGAAATAGGTGAGGCTCAGCTTACTGGACCTAACCTCATTCTAGAGACAACAGATAAGATTAATAAAGTTCGTGATAACCTTCAGACAGCTCGAAGCCGTCAAAAGAGTTACGCGGACCAAGGACGCAAGCCCATGGAATTTCAAGTCGGTGATCGAGTATTACTTAAGGTCTCACCTTGGAAAGGTGTGATCAGATTTGGAAAGACTAGAAAAATTGCACCTAGATATGTTGGAACATTCAAGATCATTGAAAGAATCGGTAAGGTAGCCTACAGACTTGAGTTACCTCCTGAACTTGTAAATGTTCATCCAACCTTCCATGTGTCCAATCTCAGGAAGTGTTTAGCTGATGAGAACCTCCACATACCACTTGACGAAATTCGTGTTGATAAGACACTACATTTTGTTGAGAAACCTGTGGAAATCATGGACCGTATAGTCAAATGGCTTAAATGCAAGCGCATTCCTTTGGTTAAAGTTCGCTAGGAATCTAAGCGTGGACCTGAGTTTACTTGGGAACGTGAAGATCAAATGAAGGCGAAGTATCCGCATCTTTTCTCACAAGTTTCCTCTAAACAAATTTCGGGACGAAATTTCCACAAGTAGGGGAGACTGTGACATCTGTGCCTGTAATCATTGTAAACATTTCAGTTATCAATGAAATAAAGTTATTTGTTCCCAATGTTTGTTTGTTTATGTTTGATGTTTTTCATGTTTTGACTTTTATTCAATTTCAAACTCTGTATCGCTTTCTAGAGAATTATACGCAAACTGGTGCGTAAACGTAATCAGTTTAACGCGAAAAACACTCCGGAACATCAGCATATGCTTAACATACCTTAAATAACCTTTACATGACTTAGAAATAAGTTTTGAAGGCTTTGGTATGGCAAAATCAAGTCTATTCGCTTACAGGGACTAAATTTGACAAACTACGAAAGTATGCCACTTTGTACTGTAACGGACATTCCGGAACATGGCCATAAGTTAAACCTACCCTAAATATCCTTTACATAGCTTATAAATAGGCTTTGAGGAGTTCGGTGTGCTAAAATAAACTTTATGCTCATTCAGGGACTAAAAGCGTCAAAAAGTGCATAAGTTTGCATTTTCGCGCATAACTTACGTTCTGAATACATCCGGACATCCAAAAATTTATGTAAGCACTAAAATATTTTATTTTAGTGTTTGTCATAAGAAAAATCCATTCGTCGCTCAATTTGGATCGTTTTTCGCGCTTATGCGCATTCCGTCGTAATTAAGCAAACATCGCGATCGTACGACCAAAGGAACCGACATCCGGCATATTTTTGAGCATGTTTCATGCCCACAATGTTTAGGCATCGAAACTGTAATTCTGCAAACTTGTTGCTGATCTGTGCTGCCCAGGCGGGCCGCGTAAGCTCCTGTTGAGTCTTACGCGGGGCGCGAGGCCCTCCCAGATGTGCAGAATTGCTGTAAACAGCCTGTTCCAGCTGTTATACCTTCATTTTCCACTTGCAACTGGTTTTAAGAAATCCTATAGGCTCCCATTGGGTTTGTAAATCAGTGGGTATGTGTTGTACGGCTGAGATTAACGCTTGGGAAACAAGAAACGATCTTAACGGCTCTACATTTCCTATATATACCCCTCCATAGTTCACTTGCAAACCCACACATTTGAATCTGATTCAAGCTCTCTAAGTGGAAGTTTATATGCTTCCTACCTGAGAGTGAATCGGGTCAAATACTTGCGGGGACCCTCTGTAAGTATTCCTTCATTCTTTTCATTCGTTTTAGCGTTAAAGTCAAACTGTGTTTGACTTTCTGCATTGACCAGTTTATGGTCAATGCGAAGTTTGTTTGAACTTCATAACGTGAGCGTAATCACGATGGTTATAGTCCCTAGTGACTATACCTACTGATTACCACGTTATCTAGGCTCAGTGACGAGTCGTAGTTTCGGCCAAAATGCGTGTTCTCGCGTATTTTGTAACCAAACTACTTGTGGGTATCAAAACCATTTGTTTTGATACCAAACCTGTTTTCTAACTTAACTAAACATGTTCTAGCATGTTTAGCTCGTCACTTTTAGATTTGTGCTTGTTTAGGGTCGTAAGGGTAAGCGATCTAATCAATCGCTTATCCAAACACTTTAGGTGACCATAGTATTATAGGGAATAACCTTCCGAGGTTATACCTTATGGTCACATCGTTTGAGTAGTTGTATGATAAGTAGTTCTTATGCCTTAGGTAAATTACCAAAATGCCATTTTTAAGTCAAAATTCATTTTAAACCTATGTAACATAACTTTTGGTATCTAAACTGATTTAGTAACAATATTAGACATGTCAAGGCATATCTTACTTAGCATAGGGCTAGTTAGGCGTTCCGAACACGTTCTACGCGAACGACACGTTAAAGTAGCATAAGCTACCTAAACGGGTCGTAACGGGTTAAAAGCACTTAGGATAAGTTTCGTTTTAGTATGTAGGCTTTGTTAAACCATATTACATGAGTTCCTACACTCATTTGGTTTACGAACCCTCATGCTACCCGATCCTCCGATTAGGTCCGTTTATTAATGTAGTTACCTATATTAGGTGCCGTTTGATTCCGTAACCTTCTAGCTTTGCTTGGTGGATATCTAAAGTCTATTGAGCAATCTCAAGTGAGTACATAGACCCCTCTTTTACTGTTTTTCAAACGTTTTGGGGTGAAACACATGTGCCTACTTGTTACTTTCATGCTTTTCCATGTTTTCATATCATATACTTGCTATGTTCATTAGTACACTATTAGTACATTGGTTTCATTACATTTCACGCTATGTATGTCTATTTAGTGCATTGTTTTACATTACCTTTTTATGCTATGTATGTTCATTTAGCGCATACTTAGTACATTGTTTTCATTACATTTCACGCTATGTATATCTATTTAGTGCATACTTAGTGCATTGTTTTACATTACCTTTTCATGCTATGTATGTTCATCATACTTAGTACATTTTCATTTCATCACATGCTTACATTTTGATATGACATTTGGTTTGTTAAGTGGGACCATATACATTCATTAACTTTGATCACGCCGCTCGTTAGTAGGTAATGGTACCATAGGAATTGACAACTCCCGTTCCTAACATCCTAGGTATGTTTGGATGAAAGGAATGACCGAATTCGATAAAACATAATACAGATAGACCTTTAATTTGTTTAAGGGCTTATCACCACAGTCACAAGGCTTGGATGTATGCATTTTTACAATACCGCATAAATGTTTGTATTCAGTATAGCATGCATTTCCACAAAACATAACGTTGATTTAAACCACGTTTTACTTTAATACATTGTTTTGTGTATTTTTACCTATGGTCCAGTGGACATATATATATATATATATATATACACACTTCACTTACCATACATGACATTTTGTTTACTCATTACATAATTGACATTTGACAGACATTTTGATATTGATATACATATTTCATGGACCATATTTTGACATAAACATTTTGACATGGTTTACACAAAGACATTTGACAAATGGTTTGATATGGGCAAATTTACATTAGTGGTTTGTTTGGGTAAGTGATTTAAGTAACGAGGCATATGTAATATGATACAAGCATGGTGGATACGCCACTGGTACTTCCTATATGTAAGTGCTTGTATGGTATTACATATCGTAGCGTTATTTGAATCATTTCAGTTTAGACATATAACATTTTATACAAATAACATATTTTTTCAAGACATTGTTTTACAAACAACTTATTTTATACAAAACTCATTTTTACTTGGTTATTCATTTAACCTCACATTATTCTTTTATATATCATCTACTTTATCATCGCTTTTCAAAAGATTTATAAAACAAAACAATTAACAAGGTTCATGACTGACTTTGGTTAAACAATTTTTTCTTAAACTTAAGTCATGAATCCTATTTTCACAAAACCTATGTATCTCACAGGCATTTTTATGCTGGCGTACCTACTTTCACATGTGTTTCAGGAGATGTTGCTTAGGATGATCGTGACACTAGGGCGGACCTGTGCCTTAGAGACTTAAAATAAAGATAGAACTAGATTAAATTATATGATGTACTTTTTGGTTCTTGTTTTGAGACAATGTATTCCAGCTTTGGTTGTTGAATACATCCGGACCTCCAAAAATTTATGTAAGCACCAAAATATTTTATTTTAGTGTTTGGCTTGAGAAAAATCCATTCGTCGCGTCATTTGGATCGTTTTTCGCGCTTATGCGCATTCCGTCGTAATTAAGCGAACATCGCAATCGCACGACCAAACGAACCAACATCCGGGATATTTTTGAGCATGTTTCATGTCCACAATGTTTAGGCATCATTTTAGGGCCTTGAAAATGGCTTCACGAGCCTTAAACATGTCAGAAATGGCCTTAATACACAACGGGGACTGAATTGGAAACGTTGGAAACTGGTTGCTGTCCAGAGGGACCTTAGCGTGACACCTAGCCCCCTTGGCGTCACGCGAGGCCCCTTCTGATCGGTAAAAGCCATTTTTAACAACTGTTTAGCACTCCCAATCCAATTCCTAGTGTTGTTTCCTGCTTATGGGGGGGGGGGGGGCAATATGATGTATATGAGCTTGCCAACAAGTGTAGGGATGTGATCATTCCCTCTTCTCTAAGAAACGATCTTAACGGTTCGAAGAAATCTATAAATACCCACCTCAACTTCACTCATTCCTCACAAGAATCTGATCTTAGAAGCTCTAAGTTGAAACCATTGTTTCATACCTGAGCTACTTGGATCAAGATTAGCATTCGGGGACCCTTTGTAAGTGTTCCTTCGTTCTTTTATTGCTTTTCGAGTCCGAAAGTCAAACTTTGTTTGACTTTCTGCATTGACCAGTTTATGGTCAATGTGAAGTTCATTTGAACTTCGCAACGTGATTGTAATCACGATGGTTATAGTCCCTTGTGACTATGCCTACTGATTACCACGTTGTCTAGGGTCGTAAGGGAAAGCGATCTAATAAATCGCTTATACCTTCGAACCCGACCCATTTGGTCGATCATTAGGATCCGACCAAACATATTAGGTGACCATAGTATATAGGGAATAACCTTCCGAGGTTATACCTTATGGTCGCTTCGTTTAAGTAGTTGTATGATAGGTAGTTTATATGCTTTAGGTAAATTACCAAAATGCCTTTTTTACGCCAAAATTCATTTTAAGCATATGTAACATAACTTTTGGTATCTAAACTGATTTGGTAACAATATTAGATATGTTAAGGCATATTTTACTTGTCATAGGACTAGTTAGGCGTTCCGAACGCGTTTCACGTGAACGACGCGTTAAAGTAGCATAAGCTACCTAAACGGGTCGTAATGGGTCGTAAGCACTTATGTTAGGTTTCATTTAGTATGTAGGCTTTGTTAAACCATATTACACGAGTCTCCATACTCGTTTGGTTTACGAACCCTCATTCTATCCGATCCTCCGATTTAGGTCCGGTTTATTAACATAGTTACCTATATTAGGTGCCGTTTGATATCCGTGATCTCTAGCATTGTTTGGTTGTCACTCAAGGACTACTGAGCAATCTCAAGTGAGTACATAGACCCCTCTTTTACTGTTTTCCAAACTGTTTTGGGGTGAAACACACGTGCCTACTTGTTACTTTCGTGCTTTCCTGCTTTCACATCATATACTTGCTATGTTCATTAGTACATTTATAGTACATGATTTCATTGTGTTCATGCTATGTATGTCCATTGTGTGCATACTTAGTACATTTGTTTCACGTCATATACTATGTATGTCCACTTGTTACATACTTAGTACAGTTGTTTTCATCACAAGCTTACATCTTGGTATGACATTTGGGTTGTTTAAAATGGAACAATACATTCATTAACATTAGCTACGCCGTTCGTTAGTAGGTAGTGGTACCATAGGAATTGACAACTCCCGTTCTGGACATCCTGGGTAGGTTTGGATGAAAGGAATGACCGAATTCGATACACATAACTTAGATAAACCTTTAATTTGTTTAAGGGTTTATCGCCACAGTCTCAAGGCTTGGATGTATGCATTTTCTCAATACCGCATAAATGTTTGTATCAGTATAGCATGCATTTGTTCCACAAAACATAACTTTGATTTAAACCATGTTTTACTTCAATACCTTGTTTTTGTGCATTTTACATATGGTTTAGTTGATATATTCCACTTACCATACATGATATTTTTGGGTACACATTACATGATATACATTAAACATAAACATTTTGACATTGATATACACATTTAGTGGTTTACATTGGACATAGACATTTCGATATGGTTTACACATTAACACATGACAATTCATTTAGACATAAACAATTTACATTGGTGGTTGGTTCGAGTAAGTGATTTGAGTAACGAGGCGTGTGTAATATGATACAAGCATGGTGGATACGCCGCAGGTACTTCCTATATATAAGTGTTTGTATGACATTACATGTCGTAGCGTTACTTAAATCATTTCAATATTTGACATATTACGTTTTACATAAACAACTTATTTTCACAAGACATTGATTTACAAAACAACTTATCTTATACAAACTCATTTTACTTGGTTATTCATTTAACCTTACATTATTCTCTTGTTTATACATATCATCTCTTTTTGAATGATTTACAAAACAAAACAATTTACAAGGTTCATGACTGACTTTTGTTAAACAACTTTTTCTAAACTAATAAGTCATGAATCCTCTTTTCACAAATCCTATGTATCTCACAGGCATTTTTATGCTGACGTACCTATTTTCACATGTGTTTTCAGGAGCTTTTGCATAGGATGATGATCGTGACACTAGGGCGGACCTGTGCCTTAGAGACTAAAAATGAAGATAGACTAGTTTAATTATGTTATGAACTCTTTGTTTCCTGTTTAAGACAATATAACACTCTTGCTTAATAAATAAAATATAACTTTGTATGCCATGGTTGTGAAAAAATAATTCTGTTACAACACTCCCCGACGTTTCCGCCACGTTTTGTATGTTCTACGTGGTCGGGGTGTGACAGAAGAGTTGGTATCAGAGCCAATGGTTATAGGGAATTAGGTTATTAGTAATGCTTTGACCTAGACTATAACCTTTCTAGGACCCTAACACAAATTATCTTGTGTTTAGATCTTAAAACATGCATATCACCTATCCTTAGGTGATTATCAAAACAAGAACCAAAATTTTTCCGAAACGATTTTTGAAAAACAATCTTCTGTTTTTGAATGAATTATTACAAGGTTTTGAACCCTCTATTGTAAGGTTTTAAACCCTCTGTTATATGGTTTTGAACCCCTTTGAGTTTTCAAAATCTCGTCAAGGTTTTGGGTTTTAAATAATGTGAACACGTGCAAACTGGAAGGGTGAATGCCTGTACCCTGGGTTTTCTGTCTAAGGCTAGAGTGTTCGTACAAATCCACATAATCAGACCAGTCACTCTTACCTGGGAACTCTTGGGGTGAGTGTTCACTTATAGGCGAGCATGTCTTCGCGATATATTATTTTGACCCATTTACTTTGATCAGTCACTGTGTGTCGCTTGTTTGCTTTGTGATGCGAACAAATGACCACCATCTTTGCTGTTGTCAATTTTTGTTTCATCTCATTCTTTTCATCCAATCATCTCACTTGTTTCCTTTCATGTTTTCCTCTTTTAGAATGCCTCCTCGACGAGAAAACCAGATAGCGACTGCCGAACTGGCAGAAATCATTGTGCAGCAGATGGCTGCTCAATTCCCAAACCTCTTTGCTCAATGGAACCAAGCCAACAACAATAACAATGCTCCATGCAATTTCAAGACTTTTAACTCGGCTAAACCACTCAGGTTTAGTGGTTCTGAGGGAGCGACTGGGCTTCTTCAATGGTTCGAGAGCATTGAGAATACTTTCCGCCACGTGCAGTGTCCTGACAATCGCAAGGTCGCGTTTTCTTCGAGTGTGTTTCAGAAGAGGGCTCTCACATGGTGGAACGGGGTTATGAGAGACCGTGGTGCAGAAGTTGCTCTAGCACAAACATGGGCTGAACTTAGGGCTCTTATGATGAGGGAGTTCTGTCCTCGTCATGAACAGCGAGCGTTGGAAAGAGAGTTCGATGACTTGAAACAAGACAGTGGCGAGCACAGGGCATATACTGATAGATTTGAGGAGTTGAGTCTGCTTTGCCCAACAATGGTTACCCCACTTGACAAGGCTATCGAAAGGTACATCGACGGCCTACCTGACTCAGTGCAAGACATCATTACTGGTAGTAACCCTGCCACACTCCGTCAGGCTATCGAGTTAGCAGCGACATTGACTGAGTCGCAGATTCGGAAGAATAAGTTACACAGGAAGGGTGACAAGGGCAAGAAACAGTTGTCTGACAAGGAAGAGAGCAAGCAAGGTCAAAACAAGAATGGAAAGGATTCTGGTTCATCGAAAAGGGCAAGGAAGCGTAAGGCTTCCCAAAACTATGCTGTCACTGCCCAAGCTAACCAGGCAGCTCCCAACCAACCCGCACAGCCTCCAGCGAAGAAGCCCTATTCAGGGAATGCACCTTTGTGCAATAGATGCAACAGTCACCATCAGCCGCAACATCAGTGCCGTTTCTGTAATAACTGTGGGAAGTCGGGTCATCTTGCCAATGTTTGTCGGTTTGCTCAAAATCAGGCAGTTCAGAACCCGGCTCAACAAGTTGCTCAGCCTCCTGCTCAGCAACAGGGTCAAGCTGCACGACCACACTACCCACCAGGTGCTTGTTATAACTGTGGGGATCTGACCCACTACCGTAATCAATGTCCAAGATTGGTGAATACGAATCCAGCTCAGGCTCCGGCGTGAGGTCGAGTCTTCAACATGAATGCCCAAGAGGCGCAGGCGGACGATAATGTGGTGAACGGTACGTTCCTTATTAATAATCAGCCTGCATCTGTTCTTTTCGATTCTGGTGCCGACAAGAGTTTTGTGTCATTGTCTTTTGAGCCAATGCTTCGCGTGTCTAGAACGAAACTAGGAAAACCCTTGACAGTAGAAGTTGCTAGTGGTGAACCCATTGTTCTTGATTCTGTTCTACGCAACTGCCAGTTGAACCTTAACGACCATCTTTTTCCTATCAACCTCACACCTATGCAACTTGGAAGCTTCGACGTCATTGTGGGTATGGATTGGTTATCTAAGCATCACGCAGAGGTAGTTTGTTTCGAGAAGATCGTTCGTGTGCCGCTTTCAAAAGGAGAGATCCTACAGGTTCATGGTGAGAAACCGTCTGGTGGTCTCAAGCTCATGTCTTGTTTTAAAGCTCGGAAATATCTGCGGAAGAACTATGTGGCCTTCTTAGCACATGTTACAGCAGATAAAGGCAAGGGTAAGTCTATTTCAGATATTCCTGTCGTTCGGGATTATTCTGAAGTTTTCCCTAAAGAGTTACCTGGTCTACCCCCAACACGCCAAGTCGAGTTCCGCATTGATCTCGTACCTGGTGCAAATCCCATTGCCAGAGCTCCATATCGTCTTGCACCATCTGAGATGCAAGAGTTGTCTAAGCAGCTTCAGGAGCTCTCTGACAAAGGTTTTATCCGTCCAAGCTTTTCACCTTGGGGTGCTCCCGTTCTTTTTGTCAAGAAGAAGGATGGATCTTTTAGGATGTGTATCGATTATCGTGAGCTTAACAAGCTTACCATCAAGAATCGATATCCCCTACCTCGCATTGATGATCTCTTTGATCAGCTACAGGGCGCTTCTTATTTTTCGAAGATTGATCTACGTTCTGGGTATCATCAACTTCGTGTGCATGAGGAAGATATTCCCAAGACAGCGTTCCGCACTCGTTATGGGCATTATGAGTTCACAGTCATGCCATTCGGTTTGACTAATGCTCCTGCTGTTTTCATGGACTTAATGAATAGGGTCTGCAAGCCTTATTTAGATTACTTCGTCATTGTTTTTATAGACGACATTTTGATTTATTCTAAGACGCGAGCTGATCACGAGCAACATCTTCGTCTTACTCTGGAACTCCTAAAGAAAGAGCAACTTTTTTCCAAATTCTCCAAGTGTGAATTCTGGCTTAAAGAAGTTCAATTTTTAGGACATATTGTCAACGAACAAGGCATTCATGTAGATCCCTCCAAGATCAGTGCGATTAAGGATTGGGATACGCCTACTACTCCTTCTGAAGTTCGTTCTTTTCTTGGTCTAGCGGGTTATTACCGCCGCTTCATTGAGAACTTCTCAAAGATTGCAGTTCCTCTAACCGCTCTAACTCAGAAGAACAAGCCCTTTGATTGGGGATTCAAACAAGAGGAAGCTTTTCAAAACTTGAAGCAGAAACTTTGTGACGCGCCTGTTCTGACTTTGCCTGAGGGCAATGATGATTTCGTCGTTTATTGCGATGCATCTAAATTGGGTCTTGGATGTGTTCTGATGCAAAGGAACAAAGTCATAGCATACGCATCGAGGCAGTTGAAGATACATGAGAAGAACTACACACCTCATGATCTTGAGTTGGGTGCAGTTGTTTTCGCTCTAAAGATCTAGAGACACTATTTGTACGGTACAAAATGTGTGGTTTTCACAGACCACAAAAGTCTTCAGCATATCTTCAATTAGAAAGAACTTAACATGAGACAACGACGTTGGGTTGAGCTTCTAAACGACTATGACTGCGAAATTCGCTACCATCCTGGTAAGGCGAATGTCGTAGCCGATGCATTGAGTCGTAAGGAACGTACTAAGCTTCATTGTGTTCGTGTTCAATCTGTTATTCAAGCTCGATCTGATATCCAAGCCCGCATTTCTCAGGCTCAACAATCTTGTGTTTCACAGGGTTTGATGGATAAGGAATTTCCCTATCACATAACCCCTGATCTGGAACTGAAGGATAATGGATCGTATTACTTCATGGACCGTTTGTGGGTCCCAAGCCAAGATAACTTTCGCACCTTGCTTATGGATGAAGCCCATAAGTCTCGTTATTCTGTTCATCCTGGCTCAGATAAGATGTATAAGGATCTTCGTATTCAGTATTGGTGGCCTGGTATGAAGAAAGACATTGCCTTATATGTATCAAAATGCCTTACTTGTCTTAAGGTTAAGGCTGAACATCAGCGTCCTTCTGGTTTATTGGTGCAACCAGAGATCCCAGTTTGGAAATGGGAAAACATTACTATGGATCTCATTACTAAACTTCCGCGCACAAAGAAAGGTCATGATGCCATCTGGGTAGTTGTTGATCGTCTTACTAAGTCAGCGCATTTCTTGCCAATCCGTGAGGATTTTTCTGCTGACAAACTTGCTAAAATCTATGTGGATGAAATTGTAGCTCGACATGGTGTTCCTTTGAACATCATTTCTGACAGAGATGCTCGTTTCACTTCTCATTTTTGGAGAACCATGCAATCTGCAATGGGGACCCAACTTAATCTGAGCACAGCTTATCATCCGCAAACGGATGGTCAATCTGAGAGAACAATCCAGACTCTGGAGGATATGCTTAGAGCTTGTGTGATTGATTTTGGTGGTAGTTGGGATTCATATCTTCAGTTGATTGAATTCTCCTACAACAACAGTTATCACTCCAGCATCAACATGGCTCCTTTCGAAGCTCTCTATGGTCGAAAATGTCGTTCACCAGTCTGCTGGAATGAGATCGGCGAGGCTCAGCTTACGGGACCTGCCCTCATTTTAGAGACAACTGATAAGATTAAGAAAGTTCGTGATAACCTTCAGACAGCTAGAAGCCGTCAAAAGAGTTACGCGGACCCAAAACGCAAGCCCTTGGAATTTCAAGTCGGTGATCGAGTATTACTTAAGGTCTCACCTTGGAAAGGTGTGATCAGATTTGGAAAGAAAGGAAAACTTGCACCTAGATACGTTGGACCATTCAAGATCGTCGAAAGAATCGGTAAGGTAGCCTACAGACTTGAGTTACCTCCTGAACTTGGAAATGTTCATCCAACCTTTCACGTGTCCAATCTCAAGAGGTGTTTAGCTGATGAGAACCTCCACATACCACTTGACGAAATCCGTGTTGATAAAACACTGAAATTTGTCGAGAAACCTGTGGAAATCATGGAACGTGAAGTCAAGTGGCTTAAACGCAAGCGCATTCCTTTGGTCAAAGTTCGCTGGGAAGCTAAACGTGGACCCGAGTTTACTTGGGAACGCGAAGATCAAATGAAGGCGAAATATCCGCATCTTTTCCCACGAGTTTCCTCTAAATAAATTTCGGGACGAAATTTCAACAAGTTGGGGAGACTGTAACATCTGTGCTTGTAATCATTGTAAACAGTACAATTATCAATAAAACAATGTTATTTGATCTCAATGTTTGTTTGGTTGTGTTTTACATTTTCCATGTTTTGACTTTTATTCAATTTCAAACTCTATATCACTTTCTGGAGAGTTATACGCAAACTGGTGCGTAAACGTAACCAGTTTAATGCGAAAAATACTCCGGAAGATCAACATATATTTAACATACCTTAAATAACCTATACATAACTTAGAAATAAGTTTTGAAGGCTTTGGTATGGCAAAAACAAGTTAATTCGCTTACAGGGACTAAACTTGACAAACTGCGAAAGTATGGCAATTTGAACTGTAACGAACATTTCGGAACATGACCATAAGTTAAACATACCATAAATATCCTTTACATAGCTTAGAAATAGGCTTTAAGGGGTTCGGTGTGCTAAAATAAACTTTGGGTCATTCAGGGACTAAAAGCGTCAAAAAGTGCACAAGTTTGCATTTTCGCGCATAACTTACGTTCTGAATACATCCGGACCTCCAAAAATTTATGTAAGCACTAAAATATTTTATTTTAGTGTTTGGCTTGAGAAAAATCCATTCGTCGCGTCATTTGGATCGTTTTTCGCGCTTATGCGCATTCCGTCGTAATTAAGCGAACATCGCAATCGCACGACCAAACGAACCAACATCCGAGATATTTTGAGCATGTTTCATGTCCACAATGTTTAGGAATCATTTTAGGGACTTGAAAATGGCTTCACGAGCCTTAAACATGTCGGAAATGGCCTTAATACACAACGGGGACTGAATTGGAAACGTTGGAAACTGGTTGCTGTCCAGAGGGACCTTAGCGTGACACCTAGCCCCCTTGGCGTCGCGCGAGGCCCCTTCTGATCAGAAAAAGCCATTTTTAATAGCTGTTAACAGCTCTTTAGCACTCCCAATCCAATTCCAAGTGTTGTTTCCTGCTTATGGGGGGCCAATATGATGTATATGAGCTTGCCAACAAGTGTAGGGATGTGATCATTCCCTCTTCTCCAAGAAACGATCTTAACGGTTCGAAGAAATCTATAAATACCCACCTCAACTTCACTCATTCCTCACAAGAATCTGATCTTAGAAGCTCTAATTTGAAACCATTGTTTCATACCTGAGCTACTTGGATCAAGATTAGCATTCGGGGATCCTTTGTAAGTGTTCCTTCGTTCTTTTATTGCTTTTCGAGTCCGAAAGTCAAACTTTGTTTGACTTTCTGCATTGACCAGTTTATGGTCAATGCGAAGTTCATTTGAACTTCGAAACGTGATTGTAATCACGATGGTTATAGTCCCTTGTGACTATGCCTACTGATTACCACGTTGTCTAGGGTCGTAAGGGCAAGCGATCTAATAAATCGCTTATACCTTCGAACCCGACCCATTTGGTCGATCATTAGGATCCGACCAAACACATTAGGTGACCATAGTATATAGGGAATAACCTTCCAAGGTTATACCTTATGGTCGCTTCGTTTAAGTAGTTGTATGATAGGTAGTTTATATGCCTTAGGTAAATTACCAAAATGCCTTTTTTACGCCAAAATTCATTTTAAGCATATGTAACATAACTTTTGGTATCTAAACTGATTTGGTAACAATATTAGATATGTTAAGGCATATTTTACTTGTCATAGGACTAGTTAGGCGTTCCGAACGCGTTTCACGCGAACGACGCGTTAAAGTAGCATAAGCTACCTAGACGGGTCGTAATGGGTCGTAAGCACTTATGTTAGGTTTCATTTAGTATGTAGGCTTTGTTAAACCATATTACACGAGTCTCCATACTCGTTTGGTTTACGAACCCTCATTCTATCCGATCCTCCGATTTAGGTCCGGTTTATTAACATAGTTACCGATATTAGGTGCCGTTTGATATCCGTGATCTCTAGCATTGTTTGGTTGTCACTCAAGGACTACTGAGCAATCTCAAGTGAGTACATAGACCCCTCTTTTACTGTTTTCCAAACTGTTTTGGGGTGAAACACACGTGCCTACTTGTTACTTTCGTGCTTTCCTGCTTTCACATCATATACTTGCTATGTTCATTAGTACATTTATAGTACATGATTTCATTGTGTTCATGCTATGTATGTCCATTGTGTGCATACTTAGTACATTTGTTTCACGTCATATACTATGTATGTCCACTTGTTACATACTTAGTACAGTTGTTTTCATCACAAGCTTACATCTTGGTATGACATTTGGGTTGTCTAAAATGGAACAATACATTCATTAACATTAGCTACGCCATTCGTTAGTAGGTAGTGGTACCATAGGAATTGACAACTCCCGTTCTGGACATCCTGGGTAGGTTTAGATGAAAGGAATGACCGAATTCGATACACATAACTTAGATAAACCTTTAATTTGTTTAAGGGTTTATCGCCACAGTCTCAAGGCTTGGATGTATGCATTTTCACAATACCGCATAAATGTTTGTATCAGTATAGCATGCATTTGTTCCACAAAACATAACTTTGATTTAAACCATGTTTTACTTCAATACCTTGTTTTTGTGCATTTTACATATGGTTTAGTTGATATATTCCACTTACCATACATGATATTTTTGGGTACACATTACATGATATACATTAAACATAAACATTTTGACATTGATATACACATTTAGTAGTTTACATTGGACATAGACATTTCGATATGGTTTACACATTAACACATGACAATTCATTTAGACATAAACAATTTACATTGGTGGTTGGTTCGAGTAAGTGATTTGAGTAACGAGGCGTGTGTAATATGATACAAGCATGGTGGATACGCCGCTGGTACCTCCTATATATAAGTGTTTGTATGACATTACATGTCGTAGCGTTACTTAAATCATTTCAATATTTGACATATTACGTTTTACATAAACAACTTATTTTCACAAGACATTGATTTACAAAACAACTTATCTTATACAAACTCATTTTACTTGGTTATTCATTTAACCTTACATTATTCTCTTGTTTATACATATCATCGCTTTTTGAATGATTTACAAAACAAAACAATTTACAAGGTTCATGACTGACTTTTGTTAAACAACTTTTTCTAAACAAATAAGTCATGAATCCTCTTTTCACAAATCCTATGTATCTCACAGGCATTTTTATGCTGACGTACCTATTTTCACATGTGTTTTCAGGAGCTTTTGCATAGGATGATGATCGTGACACTAGGGCGGACCTGTGCCTTAGAGACTAAAAATGAAGATAGACTAGTTTAATTATGTTATGAACTCTTTGTTTCCTGTTTAAGACAATATAACACTCTTGTTTAATAAATAAAATATAACTTTGTATGCCATGGTTGTGAAACAATAATTCTGTTACAACACTCCCCGACGTTTCCACCACGTTTTGTATGTTCTACGTGGTCGGGGTGTGACAATAAAGATAGAACTAGATTAAATTATATGATGTAGTTTTTGGTTCTTGTTTTGAGACAATGTATTCCACCTTTGGTTGTTGAATAAAATATAATTTTAATTACCATGGTTGTGGAACAATAATTCTGTTACAACACTCCCCGACGTTTCCGCCACGATTTGATGTTTTACGTGGTCGGGGTGTGATAGAAGAGTTGGTATCAGAGCCAATGGTTATAGGGAATTAGGTTATTAATAATGCTTTGACCTAGACTATAACCTTTCTAGGACCCCAACGCAAGATGTCTTGTGTTTAGATCTTATAACATACACTTCACCTATCCTTAGGTGATCACCAAAACGAGAACCCAATTTCCTAAAATGATTTTTGAAAATGCAATCTCTGTTTTTTTTTAAATAAATTGTTATATGGTTTTGAACCCTTTTGATTTTTTATTTTAAATTGATTTTGAAAATTTATCATTTGTTTTTGAATGATTCTTTTGGCC
>JARYGA010053433.1:0-41144 GCA_030545235.1 Helianthus tuberosus
TGGTTAATTTTTTGGCGTTATTGCGTTTTGTAAAATAATTCACTGCGAGTCACTATTATTTGCATAAGATTACAATAAGACCAAATTTTTTTTTGGCGTTTAGTTAATTTTTTGGCGTTTAATACCCTTTACAAGGTGTTTTGCCAGCAGCTGTTCTCCCAGTTTTCATACTTCTAGCGTTTTGGAGTTTGTAGTTTTGGGCGTTTTATATAATAATGTATTTTATTTATAGAGAATTAGATAACAAATCAACATATAACTTGATATGAAAACAATATAAAATGAAAACAAAAATAATAAAAAATGGTAGTCTAATTTCTCTTCCGAATCTTCACTGTCATCAGCCTCTTTCTTCTTGAATTTGTTTTGGCGTTTTGAACCTTTTTTGAATACTTTAGCTAGATGCCAACTTTCCTAAATAAACCCCGTCTTTTTCGGAAGAAGCTACTTAGTGGCATCTGACGGGTAGTCCGTAGGACAACCCTTAAGTGGTATAAATGATAATAAAATCCTACATTTAATCGGGTAGTTGTCTAGAATTAGATAACTACGGTTGTTTGTGTTTCAGGTACAAACGGTAGCTTAAAATGGAAGGAACACGGAGAATAAATGAAAAAATCAATTTTTGGAATTGAATAATTAAGAGGATAGCATGATAGAGGACGAAATTACGAGAACGTAGGCGAAAACGGTGAAGAAAACGGAGTTGAAACGAAAAAGTTATGCTGAAAACAAGTTTTCATGTTGGAGCCTGCTGTAGGCTACGGCAAGGGCCGTAGCTTACGGCGATGACTGGCACTTTTTGTCATCGTATGACAGTTTAAAGCCACCGTAAGCCATTCCAAGCCACCGTAAGCTACGGTGGCCACCGCAGCTTACGGCGCTGACCTGCGTAAATGTGTAACTTCCACCTTTTAATGCGGATTTATGGTGTCTTTTCAGCTCTAATCATTCCCATTCGGTTACACACAGTTCTAGGGGCGATTTCTAGTGTTCTTGGTGCTTGAAGACAATTTCCAATCATTCGGTTTGTGTTTTTAATTGTTATGAACATTGAAACTTGTGTGAGGATGATGATTCAAGCCATGAGTGGCTAAACTCTTGATGACTATCTTTGGTTGAAGGTTTGTATTAGACTTTATGCTTGATTTCCTAATTTCTAGAATAACAAACTTTGTCTTTATGATTGTTTGTTATGGTGTGTGATTGATTGTTTGTAAATTGTTGATTCTTATGTTAATCTAATTTGAAACCATACGTTCTTGGTGCCGTTGGCAATCGAGATATCATGGGTAGAATTAGGATTAGGTAAGGGTTAATTGGTCATCGGGTAACAACCTCACGTTCTAGGAATCTGAGTACTTAGTTCCCTTTTATCACAACAAGTAATCACACATGAACTTTGTCTATGTAGTTCTTTCTAGTGGAATGAGAGCACAAACGTCGAAGCAAACCGGAAAATAAAGATGGTCATTTGTCTCTAAATTGTTTACAAACCAAAACTTTCATTTTGCAATTAGAATAGTAACCTTAGTTTTAAAACTCAAATCAAGCAAACCAACTCTTGAACTTTACTTTCATTGCAATTAGTTTAATTTTAGTTAACTTAGATAAACCTCTAAATAATACATATTCCACAAACTCCCTGCCACTAATTATTTAGTAGTAATTGGATTAAATTTGATTGTGACCACGACATCACGTCAAATTTTGGCGCCGTTGTCGGGGAGTAGTGCGCAACGTGTGTTATTTTTTATCTTTTTAAGTTTGTTATTTTTCTGGTTTACGCTGGGTGTGTTAGTGTGCACGTATTTACAGGTGCATGCGTACTGATGGAGATGATGAAATTTGGTTATTAAAGTGTTTATATTGTGGGTTTTATTGCGGTTTGAACGATTATTTATTACGAATGTGATAACTACGAAGGTTTGTGATTTTTCAGGTTAAACCCGTAATATGGTGAAGTTAGAGTGATTAGAGATGAAGTGGAACGACCAAAGTTAATAAACATAGTAAATGGTGTTGTCGGGATTGGTTTCGGACCGAATGCTAGCTTGGAGTTGCGAGAAATATAAAAGTTTGAAGTCTAGGGGTCTATGAGTAATTAAGTGAAAGTTAACATTTATACTTCACAAGTTCCAGCAATACTCGAACGTAAGCTACGATGGTATTGCGTAGTCTACAGTTTGAAAAACACAAAAGAAGATATGCACGTGCAGGCATTATTGGGGAAATTATAATATGGCACATGCTAGACTAGAGGATCACATCATCAGCCACTTAGATTTGTGGGTGGAGACTTTTGATAAAGGATTGTTTTTCATTGGACCAATATAGAGAATCATCATCATTTGGCAGCCATATATTGAAACATACATCATCGATTAGCATACTTTTGAGACATATTGGGCCGCTAATACAAGATTCACCTGGATTTTTGGCAGCCACGCAATTCACATCACAACAATATCATCAAACATGCGCAGACTTGGACTTTTGGTCTTTGTTTCTTGGGCCGATAGCAACATAATCATCACCATAAGTTCATAACTCACATTGGGCCGCACATGGGCTGGATTTAGGCGGCGACTCCTAGTCATGTGAAGGGGGATACGAGGTTTTGAGGAGAGATGATCTGGAGTGAACAAAATTATATATCATCATCTTGACGGCAGACGGCAGTGAAAGGGTTTTTGAACCTGGTATCAAGCCAGTGAAGATCATTCAACCGAGATGAGCGGCTAAATCATATGTGGCTTCCTCCAGACAGATGGTTCAGTTAGGTTTTATTTAATTTCAGTTTTATTCATGTTTGGAATTACTTTTGGATTGACAAACCTTTATAAGTAATTTGATGTGTTGATTTTGTTTGAACTATTTGCTTGTGTTTTTGAGTCCTTACTTTACCATTTGTTCGGTTGATGACAAAACCTTGTAGCGGAGTGGGTGACATAGAGTAGGTTGATTCACGCTAGTGAATAGGGTTAATTGATTTATAAGAGATCTGATGACAAAGACCCTTTTTCAGTAACCAATCAAACTAATCAACTTTCCCACACTATGTCTATGTGGTGTCAATTATTGAATTAAACTGAGATTTTGTAAACCTAGAACCTGAAGTTTGGAGGAGGTTACCTTTACCACTATTGTTTTCTAAATCACGTTAGTTTAGACTTTATTTTCTAAAAAAAAACAACCAAACCAATCAATTAATTATTTTATTTAGTTAATTTAGATAGAAAACCAATTCTGACCACATACTCCTCGTGGACCGACACCCTACTTACCCTAACTAGTTAAGGTATTTAGGAACTTTTTATAAATATTTTTTGACCGACCAAACGACATCGATCAAAATGGCGCCGTTGCCGGGGATTTAGTGCGCTTAGTTTTGGTTTTTAGTTTAGTTTCTTTCAAAAAAAAAAAAAAAGTTAAACAAAAAAAAACCTAAAATATATATATTTTTTTTCTTGTTCAGTATTACACGAGGTTGTGTTACTTGTGCAGGCTATCATGGACATGAATTATGATGATGGCCAGGATTATTATGAGCCGTTTTCGTGTTGTGGTGAATTTGGTCACTGGGCTCAAGATTGCCAAAATAAGTATAGGATGAATCAAAACATCCAGTGTAATAATCAACGAGGGGGTTATTCAAACGACTGCCAGAATCAAATCGGTCGACAAGTGGATCAGTCTGAATTGGATGACATCCGGGTAGCTATCAAGGAGCTAACAAGCATAGTCAAAGAGGTCATGTATCGACAAGAGATCCTAGAGGCTAGGCATCAATTGTTGTTGGAACAAACTGAAGAGATAGTTACACATGTACGTGGGGTAATTGCAGTAATCGCAGATTCAGGTACGTCATCTAATCATAATCAAGTCGACCCAACACATCAGTTTTCCAGTTCCCAAAACACAGACAGTGCACACATTGATACGGTAAGTTTTCAACCATCATCTGAGCTTTATGTGAATGAACATACTCCATCATCAAGGGTTGAGAAAGTGGTGGAGCGTAGTGAGTATGACATTGATCAGGATTTGATTTCACAAACTAAATTAGAAACTAAAAATGTGGAAAAATCCTTTAACGTTCCATTTCCTTCGGCGTTAATAGCCCCGGTGTCAACTAAACCAAAAGTGGATCCAACACATGATGAAAAATGGAAAAAATTCGAAAAGCGAAATATTAATTTACCCTTTTTGAAAATAATTAAAGAAAATCCCGATAATGTTGAGTGTTTAAAAGAATTAAGTTCCAGAAAACGACGTCACAAAATTCCAAAAGAATTAGATTTAACTAATAATGTGAATGCCGTTTTGTTGGGTACTCTTCCCACGAAACTCCAAGATCCGGGAGCGCCTATTATTTCTATACAAGTGGGTAATTTTAAAATAGACCGGGCTTTATTGGATCTTGGAGCGAGTGTTAGTATTTTACCGGGGAGTTTATTTGATCAATATGATTTTGGTTCATTAGAAAAAGCTGACACAACTGTGGTTTTAGCTGATCAAACTCCTACGAGTCCTAGGGGGATTGTGCGAGATGTGATAATTAAAGTTGGTGATTTTTATTATCCGGTAGATTTTCTTGTTCTTGATTGTGTTAAAAATTATCAACCAACAGTTATTTTGGGAAGACCGTTCTTAGCCACCGCTCATGCTAATATTAATTGTGTTGAAGGAACGGTCAAGTTTAGGTTTGGGTCTCAAAAGATGACAATTAAAATATTTTCCAGTCTGACTAAACCTAAAGCTAATGACAAAAGTGGACCTTCTGAAGAGAATAGTCAGAAAGAGTGTTTTATGGTTAACGGGTTAGACGAAAATAAAAGGAAGAGACAGAGAAAAAGAACAAAGAAGAGGAAAAGGAAAGGATCATACCCGTCGAATGAGGAGGAGGCATACATGTTATTCCTTGACAAATATTGGGGAATGGGTGCTGATGATAGTGATGATACGATGAAGAAGGCGTGCAAGCATCCCACTCAACCACCATGAGTGCCAGGTTAGGTCTGGCTGAAGACGTTAAACTTAGCGCTTCTTGGGAGGCAACCCAAAATTTTAACTTTTGTTATTTTGTTTTTATTTTCATTTTGTATAATTTACCTAGTGAACCATTCAAGTGTGGGAAGCTACATGTGTTATTTTGAGTCAGTTTTATGTGGGTTTGCTTTCAGACTATTTTGCAGGTTTCATTCGACCCATTCGTACTCAATCTTCATTCGGGCGGGAAGGATTGAAATATATTTGTGAAGAGCATCCCAAGAGTTTATGCGCAACCGCGAATGGAATGCTATACGGTTGTGCACATTAGTTTGGAACATAAATATTGATGATTCTGCTATGCATACCAGGTGTGTTGGTTCCAACTCTTTCGTTTTTATTATTTTTGTAGTTTCTCTATCCACATTGAGGACAATGTAAATTTCAAGTGTGGGGATGGGAAACTTGTGTGAAACTGACTATATATTTATAAAAAAAAAAAAACTATAAAATTTGAAAAAAAATAATAATAATAAATAAAAAAATAAAAAATTCCTCATTTGCTAAAAAGTTCTATGCCGATACAAAACAAAATTAGATCCTTAGTCATGGTTGTCCCTTTAAGTTTCATGAGAGTATTTCTGGCAAATGGTTAAAAAAAAAATTGTCAATGGATGCCTATTTAGAGGTAACATGCTTTAGAAATTTGCATATGCTACATGTCATTAACCCATATTCCCTACTTTGGTGAGTTTTAAGCCATACTTTATTAGATTGGTAGGACTTCACAGATATATATTCAATGAGTGTGGCCAATATGCAGTTAAGGGAGCATGGTTTGTGTGGTTTGATACGTGCCGAGACCTTAGAACAATACATAGAGATGAAAAGGCATTATGTAACAACTCTCACTAAAAAGTCCTAATTATTACTTTAATTGATCATTAGGAAAACCTAGTTGAGACACCCAAGTGATTCCGCACAAACCCTAAAATTTTCAGAACAATCGGAATCAGGATTAGGGCCCCTAAAACTTAGGGGGGATAAACCCTAATTGACGATTATCCTTAAATAAACGTTGTCACATAACTGAAATTTGAAATTGTAGAGTCAGCTGAGCTAGTCCCAATCGTGGCTACCCTATAGCCTATTTTTATTCCTTACGGACCGTAACATTGTTAAGCTTACGGACCGTAAGCAGCCTTACGGACCGCAACATTGTTAATCTTACGGTCCGTAAGATAGTTAAATTTTGTGTATAAATAGAGGACAGTGGCACTTGAATTCTGGACTTAAAACGTCGAAAGAATTCGCACTATACACTGAGATACAAACTGAATACTCTAAATTACACCCCAGGATCTCGAAATTCTGCCACAAAACAGGGTATTAGCACGATCGCTGCTACGATTCATTTTCCGATCGATCAATGTACTCAACGGGTGTTTAAGTGCTGCCCACATTAGGGTGATGCTTTGTCATTAGTCGTTAATTCGACAGATGTTAAGCATAGCACTTTGTCACTCGTTGTGATGGTTGATCTCGTGAGTTATCGTAAATGCTGTATTGATTACTAACCCAGTTTTATGTGCATTGTAATCTAAATTAGGTTAACCAGGCTAATTCATAGACTAGACTCTGTCCGTATTAAATCAGCAATGTGAGTCATTCTCTTTTTATCAAATTACTTTACAAAACCCTATTCATTTCAAAGTTATAATTACAGGGATTAAGTTTATGTAATCACCATATTACAGCCGGTATGTGGGGTTTTGTATACATTACTTGATAATCTTCACCATTGGGGCAGCCAATGGGTGATATGACCATAGTCACAGACACCATTGGACGGAAGGGCCAATGGGTCGAGTGACAAAGTACTGTGGGTAATTGGTTTGATATCAGAAACATTGTAATCTTCCTTAATACTGTAAATTATAACACGTGTGTCATTTTAGTAAATAGAATGATTCACTCAGTATTTTCTGCTGACAAAACCTTTTTCAAACATGTTTCAGGTGATCTGTTGTAATTCAGGAAAAGTGCTGGGGAGCATTTCAAGCTTAAGATAGTGGCTCATTATAAAATAAAGAAATAAGTTTTGTAATATCACGATTTCATAGTAAAAACATAATATTGTAAATTATCGGGGTTTTATCCCGAATTGTGAAATAAAATAAATCGGGAAAATTTTAGCTTTAAACGATCCTGATGATAAACTTCCGCTGTTAAACTCAATTAAATAAATACCACGGGATTTCTGTCCCGCGGCTCCTGAAACGGGTCAAACCGGGTCAGGGGCCGTGACAGAAAAATGTGGTATCAGAGCCACTGAGTTAAGCTAAATAAGTATTTAGAAATACTTAAATTTTTCCTGATTACTATTATGTGATTATGTGTTTTATTAACTGACTATTTGTTAGTAACAGTATGGGTAAACAAAAGCTGGCAAATATCTATCTTAAATTAGATAGATCATTCAATGAGAAGGGAAATTCATCCCGAACTAAATCCTCGAATCAGGCTGAAATTCCTGAAGAAGGAATATTTGTGCGAAATGCACAATACGAGGAATCACTTTCTCCTAGAAAGAGGGAGATGATTATTAAGAAAAGTAAAGAGAAAATCCGAGAAAAGAAGATTAAACGGGAAACTCAGGAATTAATTAATAAATCACATTGGGAAGATAAGCTAGATGAGAAATGGGCAAATTTATATATGCTAGCCACAGTAGCAGAAAATATAAATCTTTAAATATTTTAAAATTTTAGCACCTTACCCTTTACAATCTAGAAACCTTGTGCAATAAATAAAATTTCAAAACCTAAGTGTGTTTTCTAGTTATTTTTGTAATAAATCAGTACACAGTGTAAAGGTTATTTTATAAAATTTATTTTAAGGTTTTAACTTCGTATTTTATGCATTTTGCATATATGCTACATCAGCATGAGTGAGATATCTGAAGCTTTTCAGAACCTCAATCTTTACCCGGTGAATATAGAAGTTTCCAAAGAAATTACTGGATACTTTCCTGATATAGAACAACCTGTAGAATTCAATGCTCCACCCTTGAAAAAGCCAAAACCCAAGAAAAGAAGGAAATACATTTGGGGAAGTCGTATACGTAAGAAAAAGCCAGCTACAAAACTTCCCAAAATAAACAATCCTTTGAAAAAGGGAAAAGAAATTATAACCGGAGAAAGTTCTAAACAACAGGAAATGGAAACTGAAGACAAGGAAGAGGTTAAGGAGATAGGAATACAGATGGAGGAAGGAACTAAAGAAATAGTAATGGAAGTTGGGCAAGGCTCTAGACCAACTCAGATAGAAATCGGAGAAAGCTCCAATCAAAATCAGGGAAGGACCTTTCAAGATGAAATAGATTTCCTATTGGCAAGCTGTGAAACAATTCAGCCTGTCAATACTAATATTTTTACTTATCCTCTTGAAAACCAACTCCCTATGAATTGGGAACCAGCAATTCCAGACCCAATAGTCCACTCCCAAACCACAGGAATGGATGAATGGTGGACGAACGATTGGCAATTTCAAAATATTGTCAACGATCCTTATTCCTTTCTTCCACAATTCGATCCAGAGCCCCTACCTAATCCACCCATGAGTAATGAAAACATGGCTGAACTTCGCCACTTTGGTGAAGAGTTGTTTGATGCGGGAAGTAGAATCAGGGAAATAGGGGGACAAATTGCCTGGAAGTACGATGAGAGGGAACTGCGTTTTTAGAACGACAAGTGACGAGAGATAGTAGGATGGTAAAACGGTGGTTGTATAATAATAATAGTAAAATTAGTCTGTAAATAACGAATAAAACTCTGTAAGATATTGGTGTGTAATGATGCATACTATATTAGATATAAAATGAAATCGAGAAATCGATAGTTTTGCCTATACGTGTACTGAAAATTGTTTGATTGTTTTTATGTATAATTATTATTTAGCAGATATTAATAAAATTTATATATATATTATCAGATGGCAAACATTGATAATGAACCAGTAAATGAGGTTAATCAGTCTGAGCAACATTCAAGAGATCAATATATGACTCGACAAGATATCGAAAACATTGTTGCTCAAGGGATAGCCAATGCTATTCCAGCATTCGTTGCTGCTATAAAGAATCCAATCGAACCGCAACAAATTGTCCCTAGTAAACAGATTACTGAAGATAACTTCAGTAATAGTGTAAATGGAGGCAATAATCATGTTAATCATAATAGGGAACCACATCAAGCTCCATTACCCAAGAAAATAAAAACTGCAACGCCTGGTTGCACTTTCAAATAATTCCTTGCTTGTAAACCCACTGAATTTGCAGGCAATGAAGGAGCAACTGCATCACTGCGTTGGTTAGAGAAAACCGAAGCAGTCATTGCAATAAGTAAATGTGGTAAAGATGATCAGGTCATGTACGCATCAAATCTCTTCAGAGAAGGAGCACTCGAATGGTGGAACACTGTGTTACAATCAAAAGGAAGAGTAATAGCTTATGCTATGACTTGGGAAGAATTTAAGGGTTTGGTGGAAAGAAAATTCTGTCCCGAGTATGAAAAGGAACAGATGACGAATAAGTTTCTAAATCATCGGATGATGGGTGTAGATTGTCGCGGTTATACCTCGACATTCTTTGAATATGCTAGAGTGGTACCAACACTGGCTTCGCCAGAACCGGTACTCATTTCTCGCTACATTTGGGGATTAATTAGCGAAATCTGCAATATTGTTAAAGCTGCGAGACCTCGCACTATTGACGATGCGGTAGAATTAGCTAATACTCTGACCGATGAACTGGTGCGCACAAGAGATGAAGATAGGAAAAAGAAACTAGCTCAGAAGATTACCCAAGGATTTCGGGCGGGTAATAGTAATAATTTCAAGAAAAGAGGAACAGGGAAATATTCAAATCCACCTTTCTGTAGAAATTGCAAAAGGAAGCATTACGGAAAATGTAATGTAACCTGCAACCTTTGCAAGGGTATAGGACACCGTGAAGAAAACTGCAAAAAGAAAACCGTAATCTGTTTTAACTATGGAGAAGCAGGGCATTATAAAACAGAATGTCCTAAATTGATCAAACCAGTAGATAACAAACCCAAGGCGACCGAAGGAGCTACTAAGAAGAATGCCAGGGCATTTCAGCTGACCACTCAAGAAGCAGAACTCATTCCGGATGTGATAGCGGGTACGTTCTTAGTTCACAACGTGTACGAAAAAGTATTATTTGACTCTGGTGCAAACCAAAGTTTTATAAATACTTCATTATGTCAAGCTCTTAGTTTACCTTTAACCAATATTAGGCAGATTTTTACAGTTGAAACAGCAGACGGAAATTCAGTTAAAATAGATAAAGTTTTGCAAGAAGGAAACATAGAACTTTTAGGATATAAATTCTCTGCAAAACTATTGCCGATGAATTTAGCTGAATTTGATGTTGTATTAGGAATGGATTGGTTAGTAGCCAACCATGCTAGAATCCTTTGTGATCAGAATTCCATAGAAATTCAATCACCCACCGGAGAAGTGATTAGGATTACCGGAGATAAACCACGGAAACCCATGAAGTTCATATCGGTAATGAAAGTTGCTAATTATGAACGAAAACAAGGAATAGTGTATATGATTTCGGTAATCATTAGCACTAAGGGTAAAGATCTTAAGGAAATACCAGTAGTCTCAGAATACCCTGATTTATTTCCAGAAGATTTACCGGGATTACCTCCAGACAGGGAAGTAGAATTTAGGATTCATCTAATTCCAGGAACTACACCGATAGCCAAGGCACCTTATCGGTTAGCACCTACAGAAATGTTAGAACTGAAAAAGCAATTAGATGAATTACTAAGTAAAGGCTTCATACAACCTAGCTCATCCCCTTGGGGAGCGCCAGCGTTGTTTGTAAAGAAGAAGGATGGTTCAATGAGAATGTGTATTGATTATAGAGAACTGAATAAGGTTACAAGTAAGAATCGATATCCATTACCTAGGATTGATGATCTTTTTGATCAACTTCAAGGAGCTAGATATTTTTCTAAGATAGATTTACGCTCCGGATATCATCAATTGAAGGTACAAGAAGAAGACATACCTAAGACTGCTTTCAGAACTAGGTATGGTCATTACGAGTTTACAGTCATGCCCTTCGGGTTAACAAATGCACCTGCTGCATTCATGGACATGATGAATAGGATCTGTAAACCATATTTGGATAAATTTATAATTGTCTTCATAGATGATATACTTATTTATTCCAAAAGTCAGGAAGAACATTGCAAGCATTTGCATGCACTCTTAACCTTGTTAAGAAGAGAAAAGCTTTATGTCAAATTCTCAAAGTGTGAATTTTGGTTGCAAGAAGTACAATTTTTAGGACACATGGTGAATCACGAAGGTATTCATGTAGATCCTGCTAAGATAGAGGCAATTACCAAGTGGAAGGTTCCACAAACAGCAATGGAAATAAGAAGTTTTATAGGCTTAGCTGGGTATTATAGACGGTTTATTAAGGATTTTTCCAAGATAGCTGTACCATTAACTAAGTTAACCTGTAAAGCCACTAAGTTTGAATGGGGACCCAAACAAGAAGAAGCCTTTAGAATCTTGAAACAGAAACTAACCCATGCACCAATCTTAGCCTTACCAGAAGGAACTGAAGATTTTGAAGTATATTGTGATGCTTCAAAATTAGGATTTGGATGTGTGCTTATGCAACGCAAGAAGGTAATTGCGTACGCATCAAGGCAATTGAAAAAGCACGAAGAAAACTATACAACTCATGATTTAGAATTAGGAGCTGTAATTTTTGCCCTTAAGATTTGGAGACATTATCTTTACGGAAGTAAATTTACTGTCTACACAGACCACAAAAGTTTAAGATATATATTTGGGCAAAAAGAGTTAAACATGAGGCAAAGGAGATGGATGGAAATCCTAAGTGACTACGACTGTGATATTCAATATCATGAAGGAAAGGCGAATGTAGTTGCAGATGCCTTAAGTCGTAAGTATTATGAGAAACAACGACGAGTTCGTGCTCTCAGATTAAATCTACAAATAGATTTAATGGAACAATTGAAGAATGTTCAAACTACAGCAATCAAGGATGATGCTGAAGGAATGAAAGGACGAATCAAGGAATTAGAACAAGGAGTAGATGGAATTTGGAGATTCCACAAAAGTAGAATTTGGGTACCTAAGCAGGGAGACTTAAGACCTAAGATTTTAGAAGAAGCTCATAAATCTAGGTATACTATGCACCCAGGAAACAATAAGATGTACCAAGATTTAAGAAAGAACTTTTGGTGGATAGGAATGAAAAAGGATATAGCGCGATATGTTTCTAAATGTCTCACTTGTTCACAAGTTAAGGCAGAACATCAGAAACCTTCAGGGTTACTACAACAATTAGAAATGCCAGTATGGAAAGGGGAACTTATAACAATGGATTTTGTTACTAAGTTACCCAAAACCAGAAAAGGTAATGATGCGATTTGGGTAATTGTGGATCGATTAACCAAATCAGCTCACTTTCTACCTATGAAAGAAACCTTTAGCATGGAAAGACTGGCTAAATTGTATGTAGATGAAATCGTATCCTTACATGGAGTTCCACTCTCCATTGTTTCGGATAGGGATAGTCGTTTTACTTCTCATTTTTGGAAAAGTTTCCAGCAAGCTATGGGAACTCGACTAAATTTGAGCACTGCATATCATCCCCAAACAGACGGACAAAGTGAAAGGACGATCCAAACTCTAGAAGACATGCTCCGAGCATGTGTGCTAGATTTTGGTGGAAATTGGGACGATCATTTACCATTAATTGAATTCTCCTATAACAATAGTTATCATTCAAGTATCGAAACTGCTCCATTTGAAGCATTGTATGGAAGAAAATGCAGAACTCCAATTTGTTGGGCAGAAATAGGAGAAAGTCAATTATCAGGTCCTGAAATTGTGCAAGAAACGACTGATAAGATTACTCAAATTAAAGAAATACTGAAGACGGCTCGAGATCACCAGAAGAGTTATGCAGACAATAGATGCAAGCCGTTAGAATTCCAAGTTGGAGACAGAGTACTGTTGAAAGTTTCTCCTTGGAAAGGAGTTGTGAGATTCGGTAAGAAAGGAAAGCTAAGTCCCAGATACGTAGGACCATTTTCAGTGATCCAACGTATAGGACCAGTTGCTTATCGGTTACAACTACCAGCAGACTTAGTTGGAGTACATGATGTATTTCATGTATCCAATCTCAAGAAATGTCTAGTAGACGAATCTCTGGTAGTACCTCTTCAAGACATATAAGTAAACGAAAAGTTAAAATTTGTGGAGAAACCTCTTCAGATAGAAGACAGAAAAGTGAAGTTTCTCAAGCACAAACACCTAGTGCTAGTTAAAGTAAAGTGGGATTCAAAGAGAGGAGCTGAATACACTTGGGAGCTGGAATCAGAAATGAAGCGAAAATATCCACATTTATTCCAGTAAATCTCGAGGACGAGATTTTTATTAAGGTAGGGAGAATGTAACAACTCTCACTAAAAAGTCCTAATTATTACTTTAATTGATCATTAGGAAAACCTAGTTGAGACACCCAAGTGATTCCGCACAAACCCTAAAATTTTCAGAACAATCGGAATCAGGATTAGGGCCCCTAAAACTTAGGGGGGATAAACCCTAATTGACGATTATCCTTAAATAAACGTTGTCACATAACTGAAATTTGAAATTGTAGAGTCAGCTGAGCTAGTCCCAATCGTGGCTACCCTATAGCCTATTTTTATTCCTTACGGACCGTAACATTGTTAAGCTTACGGACCGTAAGCAGCCTTACGGACCGCAACATTGTTAATCTTACGGTCCGTAAGATAGTTAAATTTTGTGTATAAATAGAGGACAGTGGCACTTGAATTCTGGACTTAAAACGTCGAAAGAATTCGCACTATACACTGAGATACAAACTGAATACTCTAAATTACACCCCAGGATCTCGAAATTCTGCCACAAAACAGGGTATTAGCACGATCGCTGCTACGATTCATTTTCCGATCGATCAATGTACTCAACGGGTGTTTAAGTGCTGCCCACATTAGGGTGATGCTTTGTCATTAGTCGTTAATTCGACAGATGTTAAGCATAGCACTTTGTCACTCGTTGTGATGGTTGATCTCGTGAGTTATCGTAAATGCTGTATTGATTACTAACCCAGTTTTGTGTGCATTGTTATCTAAATTAGGTTAACCAGGCTAATTCATAGACTAGACTCTGTCCGTATTAAATCAGCAATGTGAGTCTTTCTCTTTTTATCAAATTACTTTACAAAACCCTATTCATTTCAAAGTTATAATTACAGGGATTAAGTTTATGTAATCACCATATTACAGCCGGTATGTGGGGTTTTGTATACATTACTTGATAATCTTCACCATTGGGGCAGCCAATGGGTGATATGACCATAGTCACAGACACCATTGGACGGAAGGGCCAATGGGTCGAGTGACAAAGTACTGTGGGTAATTGGTTTGATATCAGAAACATTGTAATCTTCCTTAATACTGTAAATTATAACACATGTGTCATTTTAGTAAATAGAATGATTCACTCAGTATTTTCCGCTGACAAAACCTTTTTCAAACATGTTTCAGGTGATCTGTTGTAATTCAGGAAAAGTGCTGGGGAGCATTTCAAGCTTAAGATAGTGGCTCATTATAAAATAAAGAAATAAGTTTTGTAATATCACGATTTCATAGTAAAAACATAATATTGTAAATTATCGGGGTTTTATCCCGAATTGTGAAATAAAATAAATCGGGAAAATTTTAGCTTTAAACGATCCTGATGATAAACTTCCGCTGTTAAACTCAATTAAATAAATACCACGGGATTTCTGTCCCGCGGCTCCTGAAACGGGTCAAACCGGGTCGGGGGCCGTGACACATTAGGATTTCCCATACACCATATTTTTTTTTTGACAACTACCCTTTAGATTCACCCATTTGAGCCTATTTGTATATATTTGTTTAAGAATATTGATTCTCTTTTCGTTCATCACCCACGTTAAACCGTTTAAAGTCAAATCTTGAGAAAAAGATGATGAGAACCAATGATTGTGATGTTTGTAAAAAAAAAGAAAAAAGAAAAAAAAATAAAATACCTAGTGTTGAAATAAAATAATTTTTTTACCCATTGTGTTGAAATAAATTAGTATTATGTTATATGTTCGGTTCTTATCGATTTAGTCACTCTAAAAGCCTTATTCCCTACCCGAACCTAAGCCCAAAAACCCATAAGTCCTTTGATTTGTGTATTGTTTTGTCAAGGGGTGGAGGTGTGATTGCCATACAAGCCTACGCTTTTCTGATTACATATTCGGTAAGAGTGATATACTAGCACATTACACGCTAGTCTAGAAAAAGCCGAGAGGAGTGTATTATGGTGAGGGGCGTGTAGCATGTGTATAAGGATGAAAGCATGTTAGGTTTGGATGGGCAAGTCTTGACTTATTTTTATAATCTACTTGTCAGTTTGTCAATCTCGATTGTGTTAGTCTATGGGACGGGTATGACTTGGGACCTTATATTGTTAATTCGGTAAGGAACTTAATGGTGATTTGTTCATAAGGTGAGTAATGTTTGTGATGGTTGATTGAGGACAATCAAAGATAAGTGTGGGGATGTGATGGAGATGATGAAATATGGTTATTAAAGTGTTTATATTGTGGGTTTTATTGCGGTTTGAACGATTATTTATTACGAATGTGATAACTACGAAGGTTTGTGATTTTTCAGGTTAAACCCGTAATATGGTGAAGTTAGAGTGATTAGAGATGAAGTGGAACGACCAAAGTTAATAAACATAGTAAATGGTGTTGTCGGGATTGGTTTCGGACCGAATGCTAGCTTGGAGTTGCGAGAAATATAAAAGTTTGAAGTCTAGGGGTCTATGAGTAATTAAGTGAAAGTTAACATTTATACTTCACAAGTTCCAGCAATACTCGAACGTAAGCTACGGTGGTATTGCGTAGTCTACAGTTTGAAAAACACAAAAGAAGATATGCACGTGCAGGCATTATTGGGGAAATTATAATATGGCACATGCTAGACTAGAGGATCACATCATCAGCCACTTAGATTTGTGGGTGGAGACTTTTGATAAAGGATTGTTTTTCATTGGACCAATATAGAGAATCATCATCATTTGGCAGCCATATATTGAAACATACATCATCGATTAGCATACTTTTGAGACATATTGGGCCGCTAATACAAGAGTCACCTGGATTTTTGGCAGCCACGCAATTCACATCACAACAATATCATCAAACATGCGCAGACTTGGACTTTTGGTCCTTGTTTCTTGGGCCGATAGCAACATAATCATCATCATAAGTTCATAACTCACATTGGGCCGCACATGGGCTGGATTTAGGCGGCGGCTCCTAGTCACGTGAAGGGGGATACGAGGTTTTGAGGAGAGATGATCTGGAGTGAACAAAATTATATATCATCATCTTGACGGCAGACGGCAGTGAAAGGGTTTTTGAACCTGGTATCAAGCCAGTGAAGATCATTCAACCGAGATGAGCGGCTAAATCATACGTGGCTTCCTCCAGACAGATGGTTCAGTTAGGTTTTATTTAATTTCAGTTTTATTCATGTTTGGGATTACTTTTGGATTGACAAACCTTTATAAGTAATTTGATGTGTTGATTTTGTTTGAACTATTTGCTTGTGTTTTTGAGTCCTTACTTTACCATTTGTTCGGTTGATGACAAAACCTTGTAGCGGAGTGGGTGACATAGAGTAGGTTGATTCACGCTAGTGAATAGGGTTAATTGACTTATAAGAGATCTGATTACAAAGACCCGTTTTCAGTAACCAATCAAACTAATCAACTTTCCCACACTATGTCTATGTGGTGTCAATTATTGAATTAAACTGAGATTTTGTAAAGCTAGAACCTGAAGTTTGGAGGAGGTTACCTTTACCACTATTGTTTTCTAAATCACGTTGGTTTAGACTTTATTTTCTAAAAAAAAAACAACCAAACCAATCAATTAATTATTTTATTTAGTTAATTTAGATAGAAAACCAATTCTGACCACATACTCCTCGTGGACCGACACCCTACTTACCCTAACTAGTTATGGTATTTAGGAACTTTTTATAAATATTTTTTGACCGACCAAATGACATCGATCACGTACTAGGAGCTCTCACAAGCTATCACCATTGGCATTTGATCCAGAAATTGAACGGACTTTGAGAAGACACAAAATTTTGCTAAGAGAAAACAAAATCAGTGGTTCACCAACAACACCTACTACACAAATTAGATACATGGATCCACCACCCACTACGGGTGAGCTTACACCACCTTTTATACCATCTTCAACACAACCGTCACCAAATACTACCATTCCTACATCCATACCAGAAATCAAACCAACCAACACTACCTTACCTGAGAATACACAACCTGAATATTCTTTCAGTTACAACCCTACATCATCCGCTGTTCCAGCTTATTCATCCTTTTCCCAACATCTGGCCAACCATCATCATCACAAATACCACCACCTAACTTATACCAAACCGGTCCATCTATTATACATTCTACTCCATTCCAACCAGGAGTGCAATTTCAAAATACTTCGGGAGTAAGACAAGATGGGTTCGAAGATGGGTATTAGGACGACTTTGGGGGATATGAAGAAGAAGGATACGTATATGGGGGTGATGGAGATCAAGGGGAGTATACCTATGTTCAAGGTCAAAATCAAAGAATGTCAAGTGTTGGTGGGATTCATCAATAATAAATTATAGCTCAACAGTTGCCACCACAAGGCCCACCGATTCAAAGGCAAGTTCGATAACAACACCATGTGGGGCCAAGGTTTCAACCACCTCAACAACAATTTGGGCCCCCACGAATGCAAGTTCAAAAACCAATGGGTCCTATACGTCCAAGGGTCTGGTTGGGTGTACCAAGAAGACGTATTCGTGAACATGCGAGAGGCATAGAAGCACATTTTAGACCGGTGATCACTCACAATCCTTCACCAGTAGTTATCCCTCACAATGATCAACGGAGGACGTTTGAAGTTCGAACGAATTCATTACAAAGTTTGCCAAAGTATAAGGGTCTAGCAACAGAGGAGCCTTATTTTCATTTGGAGGCTTACGATTCGATTTGCAATACTATTGGGGGACAAGGATTTTCGGCTGATGATGTCAAATTGGTGCTATTCCAGTTTTCTTTAGAAGACAAGGCCAAAAAGTGGTTTTATACCTTACCTTCGGCATCTATCTATACATAGGCGGAAATGCAACAAATCTTCTTGGATGAATTTTATACCGCTCAAAAGACAAATGATGCTAGAAAAGGGTTGAGAAGTTTTCAACAACAATCTGGTGAGATGTTTCATGAAGCATTTGAACGGTTTAACATGATGATCAAGAATTTCCCTCATCATGGGATAGAGCTATGGGAGTTGATGAATGCTTTTCATGAGGGATTATGTGATGAAGATGCTCGCGATTTAATGTCGATCACAAATGGTACTTTTGGCACAAACTACGAGCATGAAGATTGGGAATTCTTGGAACAAATGGCGGTCACATCAAAAAGGAAAGCTCAAGCATCAACGAGAGCACGACCGGCCATTACCCGAACTCAAGTACACGCGGTAGATGATGGTAATGTTCAAACTTCTAATCAAATTTATGATGTTTGTGCACTTTGTAATGAGTTAGGGCATGCGGCTGAAAATTGCCAAGGAGTGGACTGGCAATATGAGGAGGTGAATGCATTGCAAGGTCAGGGAGGGGGTGGTAGATTACAACATGAATTCCAATACTTACCTCCCCGGTTTAAGAAACCACCCAAATTTTCGATACGGGAATCCCTCAAACCAAGCCAACCCGAATTTCAAGGAAGTCAAGGTAACTTTACTCCACGCCAACCGTTCAATAATCAAAGTGGGTTTTCGGGTCAAAGTTCTTCTAGTGGAAATGAGGTCATGGAGATGCTCAAGGCAATGCAACTAGAGATGCAGCGAAGAAATCAAATGGATGATATTCGCATGCAAAAAGATGAAATCCGTGACAAAGCTATTCAATCGTTGACCACTCAAATGGGTCAACTTGCAAGTGACGTGGCATTATTGAAGAAAGCAAAAGGTCAGTCACCAAGTGACACGGTGATAAATCCCAAGAACACAAAAAGCATTAATATTAATGTGGTAAGCACCGTTCCTAATAATGAAATTAATGAAACATTTCTTACTTCTTCTTGTCAAGTGAGTGCAGGTATAGGAAGGGATGCCGAGGTTGAAACAGACAAGGAGCATGGAGCACCACTTGTGCCGATCCGAGTGGGAAAATTAAAAATTGCCCATGCATTATTGGATTATGGGGCGAGTATGAGTGTGCTACTAGGTGACTTATATGATATGTATGATTTTGGTCCGCTTCAAGATGTAGACACCATGGTGAGTTTGGCGGATGAAAGTTGGAGGCGTCCACGGGGAATAGTTAAGAATGTTATGATTCGGTTGGGAGAATTCGAATACCCAGTGGATTTTCTGGTTTTAGATTATGCTACTACCATGATGGCGTCACAACAAAGGGTGATTTTGGGTCGACCGTTTCTCTATACGGTAAATGCTCAAATCGATTGTGGAGAAGGAATCATTACCATGACCGAAAAGAACCTTAAGTTGTCATTTGATGTTCAGACTAAGATGATGTAACACCCCGAAAATACAAGTTCTTATATTACAAATATGTTGTAAATAAATAAGTGAAATAATATAACTGGGAATGACATTTACCTAGTTAGATGATGACCTATGAGTAGTTAATGAGTTAAAATAAAATAAAAACGAAAGTTGAGGGGCCAAAAGTGTTTAATTTGAAACTATTAATGATAAAACAAAAAAATTAAACAAACTCAAACACACTTGGTGTGTTGAGGTCGAACCAGGCAAGCAGGGGGGGGGGGGCGACCAAAGCTCTCCAAAACCCTAACATCTACAAAACAACCAAATTGAAGGTTCAAATCTGATAAAAAACAAAAATCGAGCATAGATTACTGATCCTCATCACAAGAGGATTACAAGGTATGTAAAATTTGATGAAAATCCCCAACTTGAAATTCTCATAAATTCGGGAAATCTGAAATTTATGGTTGCATGTTTGTTTTATGATGGATTAGGAACAATATAGTGTCTAGGGACAAACCCTAGACAAATACAAGTTGAAATCATGTGAAATTTTAGTGAAATCTATGAACACCATTGTAGGTGATTAGTGGGTTATGTATGATTTGATAAACACTAGGAAATTGGGTGTTGTTCTAGTGTAATTTGACAATTGTGAAGTGACTTCAGAATTTTAGAAGCTAACAATTATGTAAAATGGGTTGATTGATGTGAAATTCGGGCTAAATGATAAGTTAGGGACTTGCTATATAATCATGTAAAAATCTGCCCTTAAAGTGTTTGTGAAAATGCCTCTAAGAAGGCTTAAAACTGAAATTCAAAGTTGAAACGCATAATTATGATGTTTCGGTGTATTACGTGATATATGGTTTAAAGAGAGTTCTAAACATGTTATAAATGAACTCTATAGGAAAGGACGCAGGAGCGCCAAGCGGACAAGCAGGTGGCGAATCACGTTTGAAAGGCTTACTTTGAAGGTATGTAACTTGACCCGTTACATTAAACGTGTTGTTGATAAGTTTTGTATAATCATATTGTCGGATAGAAAATTTGCGTTGATTATAGTGATCATGATTATTATGTGAATTGATAGACTTAGAATAGTCAATGAACCAATTGGTAGTCATCATAGTGGAGGGTTCCACAAGATGAGCCAACGGGCCTATTAGTTGCGTAAATTGTAGCTTTAGTGTTCTAGTAGTTAATAATGGTGATAATAATCACAATAGCATTAAACCATGAAATTAGTAAGAAATGCGGGTGATAATAAGCCCCGGATGTTGGGCATAAGGTGCCATAAGCTTATTAGTTAAATGGTAGTAAAATGGGTAAAGTTAGAATGGCTCGAATAAATGCATAATGACATATAGTCTTTCGGTCCGTAAATAAATTTTTCGGTATGATAATTGTAATAGGCACGTCGGTAATGAATTTACAGACGTATAGGAAAAAGAATCACCTAAAACGGACTTACGAGTCAAAAGTTATGGTCAATTGAAGTTAAAATTCAGAAATTCCGGAGCTGGCAGCAAATGCAGGTCACAAACCTGCATCTGCTGGAAAACCGTTTCTGCCGCGCCACGCGGCAGGATCACCAGGACCCGCCGCGACACGCGATAGCCGCCGCGCCACGCGACGTATCGAGTGGAACCTGCCGCGACACGCGGCAGGGTAACTTCTGAAAATTGTTTGGTTTTTCATGTTTTGATGCTAGGACTTGTTTGTATGATACAAATTGTTGTCAAAACTAACATTTTGGATGGTTTTGACCTTTGGTGACTATGGTGAACTTACGGATGACGGTCAAGCAAATCTCAAAGAACCGAACACAACATTTGATGCTTCCGCGATATCTTAATCTTCAATAGACTATGTTTATGGGTTGTAAACAAATTGCTTAACAACTTTTGAATGTTTTGAATTAGTCGTTAGTTGACTAATGTTTTGCTACTTTTGAACCTTACTTATGGAATTTATGTTATAACTTAGTCATCTTTTATATAAAAAGGTATGAATAATTATTAAATTCAAGTAAAATTAGACGGGTGTTACAGATGATTAGTTACGATTTTGTTGAGGCGAAGGATAGCGGGTTTAATGAAAAGGTGTTTCAAAGAATGAGAAGAAATCACCCACCGGATCGTGAAGAAAAGCATATGGGTTCATGCAAGAGTGTATTTGATTACCCACCGACTCGAAACGAGACGGATGCATTTTGCTCAATGGCACGAGGAAGTGATGGAGATGGCAGGAACCGTTTCTTTGAGCCACCTTAAATGGGGGTGGCACGGTATGGCTGAAGACCTAAAAACTTAGCGCTGCTCGGGAGGCAACCCGAGGTTTTTCACTGATCTTGTTATTTCTTTAGTTTTCTATGTTTCAGGGCCATGGCAACACTCAAGTGTGGGGAAGATGTGCGGATATTTGTGTGAAGGTGGTGATAGGAAATTGGATCATTTACAATATCTATTGTGTAAAAATTCACCAGGTCAATGTACTTTTTTCCTTAGACTTGTCATGTTCTTTAGCTTTGAAATATTGTTAGTTTATTAGTTTGCTTTGGTTTATAAAAAAAAAAACAAAGTTGATGTTTTTGGTGTTTAAGCGATATTCCCTTCAAAACCATACATTGGGGACAATGTATCCCAAGTGTGGGGATGAGGGGAAAATTTTGAGGATTTTAAAAAATTGTTAAACCAAGTGAAAAATTATTGAAATTTGAAAACTTGACATTGTCCGCATGACACACCAACACCCTTTCTAGTCATTTCTTGGTGAGTTTTGGGCCACACACATGATTATTAGAGATTATTTCCTTGGTTTGAGTGGCGGTGTGTATTGTGTTAATAGAACTTGTGTATGAATTCTTGTTGAAGCCTAGGATTAGCATGCTTGTGAAAATGATAGGGGACTTTTAGGTAGCCTCGTCTAGATGTGTGACAGTGTGGGAATTGGGGGTTGGACCTCACACGTACATATATGAGCTTGGTATTGTGAGGGGTGGGGGTTTGGTCTTTAGAAAGCCATGTTTGAGCCTTATACCATTCGGTTGTGACCCAAACCTACTTCCTACAAAACTTTACCTATTGATACGACCCGGTTTAGGAGATTTAGTATGTAGTGTTGATGTTCTTGTATATATTGTTGAGTTTTATGTCTTATATGAAAAAAAAAAGAAAAAAAAGAGAAAAATACAAAAAGAAGAATTTAGTTGTGTTAGTAGTTGAAAAGTTGATGTTGTTTTGTATATAGTTGATGTTGCTTTGTTTAGTAGTAGAAATAAAAACCGGGTCAAATCAATGAGCTACTTTCACATTCCCATTATTTCCTACCTTTACACATAGTCTCGTTACAACCCATAAGTCTTTTTGATTCATAAGCATGCTAAATGATTGATAGGAGGAAACTTGATTTTGATACAAGCTTATTGTCGCACAATCACACATGCATTGAGTGTTTTAGCATTATGTGCTAATTTTTCTTGTCACCGAGAGTTATTGTGAGGGGTGTGTCTTGTGGTGTGATAAACAGTTAGTAAAAGGACGATACATTTTAGTTTGGTTTGCATGATTGATCGCTTATGGTTTGGAAATAGTTTTTGAACGGGTTGCTTGGGGTAAGCAACGGTTAAGTGTGGGGATGTGACGCGTAGTCCGTAGGACAAGCCTTAAGTGGTATAAATGATAATAAAATCCTACATTTAATCGGGTAGTTGTCTAGAATTAGATAACTACGGTTGTTTGTGTTTCAGGTACAAACGGGAGCTTAAAATGGAAGGAACACGGAGAATAAATGAAAAAAATCAATTTTTGGAATTGAAGAATTAAGAGGATAGCATGATAGAGGACGAAATTACGAGAACGTAGGCGAAAACGGTGAAGAAAACGGAGTTGAAACGAAAAAGTTATGCTGAAAACAAGTTTTCATGTTGGTGCCTGCCGTAGGCTACGGCAAGGGCCGTAGCTTACGGCGCTGACTGGCACTTTTTGTCATCGTATGACAGTTTAAAGCCACCGTAAGCCATTCAAAGCCACCGTAAGCTATGGTGGCCACCCTAGCTTACGGCGCTGACCTGCGTAAATGTGTAACTTCCACCTTTTAATGTGGATTTATGATGTCTTTTCACCTCTAAACATTCCCATTCCTTTACACACAGTTCTAGGGGTGATTTCTAGTGTTCTTGGTGCTTGAAGACAATTTCCAATCATTCGGTTTGTGTTTTTAATTGTTATGAACATTGAAACTTGTGTGAGGATGATGATTCAAGCCATGAGTGGCTAAACTCTTGATGACTATCTTTGGTTGAAGGTTTGTATTAGACTTTATGCTTGATTTCCTAATTTCTAGAATAACAAACTTTGTCTTTATGATTGTTTGTTATGGTGTGTGATTGATTGTTTGTAAATTGTTGATTCTTATGTTAATCTAATTTGAAACCATACGTTCTTGGTACCGTTGGCAATCAAGATATCATAGGTAGAATTAGGATTGGGTAAGGGTTAATTGGTCATCGGGTAACAACCTCACGTTCTAGGAATCTGAGTACTTAGTTCCCTTTTATCACAACAAGTAATCATACATGAACTATGTCTATGTAGTTCTTTCTAATGGAATAAGAGCACAAACGTCGAAGCAAACCGAAAACTAAAGATGGTCATTTGTCTCTAAATTGTTTACAAACCAAAACTTTCATTTTGCAATTAGAATAGTAACCTTAGTTTTAAAACTCAAATCAATCAAACCAACTCTTGAACTTTACTTTCATTGCAATTAGTTTAATTTTAGTTAACTTGGATAAACCTCTAAATAACACATATTCCACAAACTCCCTGTGTTCGATACCCACTTGCCACTAACTATTTAGTAGTAATTGGATTAAATTTGATTGTAACCACGACATCACGTCAGCATCCTGTTTTTTGGTGTGATATTCTTGTTTGGTGGCATGTCATTGAAGATCAACTCTTGCTTGATGCTATTTGTAATAATGGAGTCCAAAATAACATTTTACAGTTGTGTTGAACCCTTTCTTCCATGCCTATAGTCAACAAGAACAAAGCTCACATGATGGCATATCACTGTCATCAGTCTCTTTTTCTTGAATATTTGTCCATCTCATCCAACAAAATATTATTGAGTTAACCTCCTCAGAAAAAGGATCCATTTCAGTGAAAGCTTTGACATCTGTGGTGTTTTAAACTTAGTGGTTTCTAGAGGATATGGCATTTTTGTTTTTTTCTGGGTGTGATTAATTTCATTGTGTATAGACCCCTCTCTTATAGGAGTTTTTTGGCACGTAGTTTAGGCGGGACTTTTTATTTGTAATAAATGATAGTAATAAAGTAAATGTCTTTTCAATTACTGTTTTTTCTATTTACTGTGTTGATCAGCTTTTGTCAGTTTTATAGGTTATAGACGTCCCATCTTCTAAGTTTGGCGTTTTTTTTAAATGGCCTTTTGCCGACCAACATGACAAAATACAATAACGGATTAAATAAAATATTAAGCAGGAAAAATATTTTTTGTTATTTTTTGCGTTTTGTTAGGGTTAACCATTTTTAGTATTATTTTGGCGTTTTGCTAATAAAGATAGAAATATATTATTTAATTATCTTAAAAAAAAGAAGATTATATAGAAGAAAAAAAGGAGGAAAAAAAAATTAAAATCCTTCGTCAGAAGGTACTTTATCTGAATAGTATCCATCACTTGTGTCATCTTCTTCCTCCTCGGAGTCATCATCTTGATCTTCATCTATGTCATCACATTCACCTTCATCAGCTTCTTGTTCCTGAAGATTCTGAAGCCTCCACCTGAACATGTCTTGCATTAACTCCAATTTTGAGTCTATTTCTGTGTTGGTACAAGTGGCGTTATGCAATTCTTCCATGAATCCCAGTCGCTGCTTTGTCATGATGTTCTCTAGCCAGTAGACTTCCTCCTCTCCGCTGTCGTATGTAACTGTCACCATGTTTGTTTCATCATCAAAACACCATGATGTCATGATAGGGTCTGGCTTCACATCTCCTTTGATTGGTCCAAATTTGCTGGTTAATGCTTTCATAAGCATATGTGTTTCATGGCATTTGTTGTCTAGAGCGATGCCAATGTATAAGATTTGCCTCTGTATCTCCTTTTCCATTTTCAGAATTGCCTTGACCGTCTTAACATACACCCTCCTTCTGTTGTCAAAATGGAGGACGTATCGCCTGATTCCCAGAGTGTATCTCCACGAAACGATTGTTGCCATTTTTGGCGTTTTGTTTAAGTTGGCGTTTTTGGTTAAAGATGTTTTTTTGCAGAAAATGGATAGATTAAAGTGATTATGGAAGCTATGTTTTTTACGTTTGTTTATATAATGATGTTTTTGGCGCGTAATTTAGGAGGGAATTTCTTGTAATATAATGTTAATAACTGAAATTCAGTTATTTGTGTTGTTTCATCTTCCTGGAATATTCAACGCGTTTTATTTTTAATTTTTGGCGTTTTGTTTTTAATGGCATTTTGTTTTTTGTATGGCGTTTTATCATTTGATGGCGTTTTAAATCTGAGCGGTAAAAGACCCTTTTACCCTTAATGAAGCGCGTCCACGTAATAAAATTGATGTTATTTACGAAAACGCCACCGCGCAATCTAGTCCATGGATTGTTTTGATCGGACGATCCATAAGCGTTCTCACCGTTCTCACATATATATAGGGTCGGGATTTAGAGAAAACGGTAGAAAGTGTGAGAACGGTGAGAACGCTTATGGATCGTCCGATCAAAACAATCTATGGACTAGAATGGCGCGGTGGCGTTTTCGTAAATAACATCAATATTATTATGCGGGACGCGCTTCATTAAGGGTAAAAGGGTCTTTTAACTTCTCCACACAAAACGCCATATCATGAAATAAAATGCCATACAAAATAACACACGCCATTCTAACTAAAACATGCCATTAGATATAAAACGCCAAACTTAATTATATTAAAATCCCGCCTAAAAAAACCGCCACAAAATCCTATATATACATCTCAGACCTTCAATTAAAAACACATACAAAACCCCAAATGCCATATTTAATATATACCATTCGACTTAGAAACGCCAAAAAACCCAAACATCAAATATCTCTCTAAACCAAAACGTTTATTTGAAATTCAGTTTGGTTGTCTGTAAGCTTTCGATCAATGTAATGGACAAAATCCTTAAGTGAGGATATTGTCCATTTCATTGAGTAAAATCTTAATGGCTTATCATCAACTTCCATCCAATTTATAACGCCAAAACATACAAAAACATTATTGAGTTTGTTATCAATAAAGTTTAGCTGTATTGGGTGGACAACATTGTCAGTTATCTTTCTTAACCGAAGATTAACAATGTTGTCCATCTCATACAGCAAAACATTATTGATCTTAGCATGATCAAATTTTGAGCTTTAAAAGTGCTTTTATTTGGTGGCGTTCTTTTTATCGGTAAAACGCCAAAATTCAATATTCTTCTTACGGGGGAAAGTTTCGCCGAATGGATTGTTAGCTCAATAAAATTTTGCTGCATGAGATGGACAAATCTTCAAGAAAAAGAGGCTGAAGATGAATAAAAATTAAAATAAATCATACGAAAGTCAAAACAGCCAGTGAAGATACTTCAAAAGAACAAAGAGACTGCTGACACTGAAGATTTGCCAGATCAGTTGTTTATACTTTTTTTTTCTATTTTTCTTTTTCAGTTGATTGTTATATAAATAACATAGCCATTTATAATAAAAACGCCATACAGACAAATGTTTGTCAAAACGCCATATTGCCATAAAACGCCCCAAAAACTCCCAAGCTATAATAATATTACTTTAGACAAGTATTATAAAAAAACCAATAAAAAAATTAAAAACCAAACTTGAAATGGTAACTAAAAACAGTAACTACAAATAGTAAAACTAAAACGCCAAACTTGAAAGATGTGACGTGTTACTGACTTCAGAGTTAAAGCTTATAAAAAACAATAATTACAAACAGTAACTGAAAACGATGAATAATTTATTATAATAATGCACCGCCTAATCTACGCGCCAAAATGACATCCTATAAAATGATACCAATCAGCAACTTTCATTTTGATCAAAGAAAAAAACAAACGCCAATACTACTAAATACCACTCACTGTAAAACGTCAAAAAATTAAAAAAAATCAAAATGGCTAATATGCTTTCTTGGAGATTCAGTATTGTTCTTCATGAAGTTTTCACTAAATGGATTTTGCTGCATGAGATGGACAAAAATTCAAGAAAAAAGATACTGATGACAGTCAATGTCATTTTGTGTTCTTTGTTCTTGAAGAAGGTTTGGATGACGTGTGGGTGGGTTTTTCGTTTGGTTCTTTAACTTCATCTTCATCTTCAAAGATCTATATCCCCAAAAAACATCCACAAAAGCCGCTTCAATTGACGAGCAGAAAAAAATAATCAAATCGATGGGTTTGTTAAGTTTTACATAAAACGCCATATATCTGGTGAAGATTGTGAATAGATAGACTGATGACAGTGAAGATTGTGAAGAGAGATCCGATTAGGATTTTTTTTCGCATCTATTTTTTTCCCTATGGTTGTAATATAATATTCCGATTGTAAAACACCAAGATACCACAAAACGCCAAAATGTATATAAAAAATAATAGAAAAATGGGCCATCTTGTCTAAAACGCATTTGAATCTAAGAACAAACAATGCGGCGTCATCCTAAAAAGTCCTGGCCATACTCAGTATGGATGAAGCCATTCATAGAGAAATTCTGACCCCCCCTTGGGGTTCCAATGGCATACGTTTTGAATAACGCCATAAACGCCAAAAATACTGATACAATGAAACCATGAAAAACGCCATATATTATTGAATTTGATTAACGCCAAAAAATATTAAACGCCAAAAATAAATCAATATTGTTGTAACACCTCGTAAAATCATGTCCAATATAATATCGACACGTGTTATGGACATTAAACGAGTAACAAAATGATTACGAGGGACTAAAGTTGACAAACAAAGAAAGTATGTGTGCAGAAGGATTCAAAGTGTCAACATTTGATAATTTTATCTTTCAACAACCTTACAAGATGTTTATACCTTTAAACGAATGAATTATGAATCATATGAAACCGTTTGTGGAAAGAAAGTGAAAGTTTACAGGCCGCAAGGGTTAAATGTGTCAACATGTTTAATTTATACCTCTGAGTGACCTTTTAACGAACCCAAAGCTTTGTAACGATTAATTATGCTCACGAGAATAAGTGATAAAAATTTCACAAGGTTTCAATATCGTATGAGGAAAATATGCTAACATTCGTAAATAAGGGGTTAAAAGCATCAACGTTGAAATTCAGGACTTATTCGGTGATCGTATAACTAACCGGGAGCTTAACGAAGTTTGTTTATGACTTAGGGTCCTTAAAAGTCAAGTTTGGGGGTTAAAAGTGCAATAAATGAAAGTTAAAACATGTTTTAAAGGACTAGGGACCAAAATTGCAACATTTGAAACTTGTTGACCAGAGATCAACCTTCACGCAGCCCGCATAGACCCTCTAAGGGATCTTACGCGGCCCGCCTAAAAGTGTCAGTGACAGAATTCTTGGACAGATGCCTGTTTAGCCTGTTCCACCGCCTTAGAAGCCTTCTTTTCGATTCCAGGGGCTGCTCCAATGGTTTTTCATGCATAGGGGACACCTGGGATGATCAGGGAACACTTGTAGACCTTGTTGGAATGATCTTATGCAATCTAAGTCACTATATAATGAGCTCTATGTTGCAACAATTCACTTGTTCATTTCAAACTCATTTCTAAACCTTCTCTGGAGCTCTCTGGACCTCAAGCAAGCTTCCTTAAGTTTCAAATTCATGCTAAGGACCATTGTAAATGTCCTTAACCCCTTAAGTTCAGTTTTATTAAGCTTAATGACCAAAAGTCAAACTTATCGTAATTAAGCTTTGACTTAGTGATGAATCACTAATGGTCCAGTCATTTTTTGAATTGAAAGTGGCTATGAGTTGGTAATTATGTGGGTAATAAACCCTTAAAAGGGCACCCTCTGATTTCCACTCTAACTAGGTCAATTGTCGGGTCAAACTTAATTATAAAAAGTCAACAGAAAGCTAATTTTCAAATAAACTCATAATTAACAATGTAGAAGCTATGAAACCTGTTTTAACACTTGTATAACTTGGTAATTAATGTAAGAACATGTCTAAGCATGTTCGACCCGACAATTTCGAGTCTAGGCTCGGTTCGGAACCGAAAGTCGCAAAAGTAGACTTTTGCTTTGTCTTTCAGTTCTGACCCGATTTAGATTGTTTTAGAAATGCCTTAGAGTTCCATTAGGACCAGGTTATAGGTTAGTATAACTGTCTGAGGTTATACAACTTGGTTCCTAATTAATCCGATTCATATGCATGTTTCCGTTAATTGCTTAGATGTTGACCATTATGCCCTTTTGACCTTAAAACGAGATTTTTGGAAATGTGAAAGGACAAAAACCTTTGTTACTGATTTATAAACATGTCCTAAAAATTTGACACCAGTTTGAGGTCTAGATTAGGAGTTATGCTCAATAGCGTAATTTGAAATCTTTTTATTAATTAAACGGCATAATTAGCATAAAGCCTATCTAAACCCAAATTTTGACACAAAACCTTTTACCCAATGATGTAATATAATATTTTGGGATTTTTGAAGATTTTTATTTGTTTTTAAACTGATCATAGCATAAGGTTCTTGCTTTGATTCGGTAATTGCCGGTTATACCATTTTTGCTAATAAAATGAGTTTTACATAACTTTTTGATACCAAACTTTTTGCTACTGATTTCATATGATAAATAAAATATTTTGAGCTTTATAAATGGACCAAAAACTCAGATTTCCAATTATAACCCGAAAATCGCTTAAAAACGACTTTTTACGCGTTTTAAACGCATAGTATGGATTAAAACTATTTTTGACATATAAGACTTAATACCTACTGACATTTTAAGTAAATTTTTATACCTTAACAGTAAGCAAAAGTTTTGAACTCAGATTTCCAGTTTTGACCTTTAAAGCTTATGTGAAATTACCAAAATGCCCCTACGGTGCATAGTTTGGTTATAAACGATAAATTTCACATATATGCAATACCCTGCTGTTATGACTTACAAAAATAATTATTTCTACTGATCAATTCAGACCCAAACCTCAGGTTTTTATTTAATCTCTTTTATAAGCTTTAAAATGACCAAAATACCCATACGGGGCATAAATTGATTTTAAATTCGTTTTGGGCATAATGGAATATCCTACTGATATCACAACATATTTAAGGCATATTAACTTAGGAAACCTGTTCATGACTCATTTGGTTACCCGTTATGTATTTATCGCATTCGGTACGGTTTATGTAACTAGTTTGCATAAATTAACCGAAACGGGTCAAACCTTATCATTTTCACTTCAAAATCCAGAATGTATTTAGTTTACCCATATTATACAAGTCTTCAAACTTGTCGGGTCTAAATCACATTCTAATCCGGTCTTCGCTTAATCTTGCGTTTTGAACCGTATACCTTTCCTTAAAACTAAACGGTCTAAGTTTAAACTAAAATAAGACCCGTTAGGAATCTAATAGGTTAATTAAAACCTTCGTTCCAGATTTAGGAGCCCAGTAAAAGATACTTGCATTTGCTGATTTGTACGGCTGGGATAAATTTGTATAATTTGCTCAAGTAAATACTTTTAACTTATTTTCCTTTATACGAGCTTGGGGTACGATATATAAAATAACGCTTGGTCGGGTATTGAATTTTTAATCGTATGAAGGTTAAATTATTGAAATAACCCGTTTAATCTGTTTTGCTTATTCTAAGCCTTTGGGAGGTTAATGACCATGTCCTGGATATCCTTGGCTCATTCATTGAAATGGCCACTACTTAAGCACGAGGTGTAGGCATACAACTGCCAGTGCGTATGTAAAATAATGTACCCACCTGTTTGAGAATAACTCGTCGTGGGATATATTATGTGGTGTGTCTATTAATCTTTAACCCGGTATAAAACCCGGGCTACTGAACGTATCATAAACATGTAATTCTTTAACAAGTTTATTTTAAATAATCATCCCAAGTTATAAAAATATATTTGTGCCTTGTGCATTTAAATCAATTTTCTTAAACATTTTCAAAATGAGTCGGTTAATTGTATTTACCAGTGTTAACTAACGTATTTTCCAAAAAGGCTAAGTGCAGGTACTAGGCGGAATAGGCTGGCTACTCCTAGCATCAATAAAGAGTCTTGCAAGCTTAGATGTTTATAAATCTGTTGAACAATGTTCCTTTTAACTTTGATCTGCCTGTGGATCCCTTACAACTGTTTTTGTAATAATTGATATTACTTTCATTCGGTTTATAAAGTTTTTATCTTTCGACTTCCGCTGTGTATTTAAACTGTGATAAATTGTCTATGATGATATCAACTACGTCACGATACTCCCCACCGGGCCCACTGGTAATACGTGGAAATATCGGGGTGTGACAGGTTGGTATCAGAGACAACATTGAGTGAATTAAACACTAGCCTTTTGCGTTTAATCTCAATGACACAGTTTGCACATTCCTCGACTTTCAAGTCTAGACAAAGAACTTAGGACTAATCCAAATTCATTTTAATTTTGTCCTTTATTGTTTCCTTTGTTGTTCTTTTGTTTGTTTTGACAGGATCAACAAAAATGCCGCCGAGGTTCCGAGGAAGAGGAAGAGGCAAGGGGCCATTCAACGCCTCGAACGATCACGAGGCCGGACCTTCCCACCGGCGAACCCCGTCTGTTACCATGTGTACCAGTCCTCAAGAAGACTGGAGGACCTATTTGGAGCCCGCGAGGCGATCTGTCTCGCTAAGATCATCACCCTCTTACCACCATTCCTTTGGGCCGCAATCGGAGAACGAGCCCGAAGACTCGCACCACTCTTTCTTAAAGTTACGACGCTCAACCTCATATCGGGCCTTCCAAGACCCGACCACTTATTTTCAGAGCCGGTTCAACCCGACAAACCAGAGTGAATAACCAATGGGTCATAACCCATTGGGCCCCGAAGACCATTTCCCTGAAGCTCCGGGGATTTATATGGATGATGACCCAGATCCCGCTGAACCACCATCTGGGACACCTACTCATCCCATCGAGATTTCGGATGGGTCGTCCTTTTATGGATCACCTTATCGTGGTCCAAACAGCTACGACACAAGATTCGCCCAATACGACTGGGTGTTTACTCCCTCCTACAACCAGTCTCAGCAGCAGCAGGATCCCTCTGAGGATTCGCGTTTTGTGGCGGTCACGCCACCGCCACCACCACCGCTAGAGCAGCAACTGCCTCCGGAGCCACCGAGGAGACGAAGAACAGGTGCACGGATGTCCGTGCGAGGAGGGGACTTCCATTTCATCACCCCTCAACATTCAAGTGGCAGTCACTACCCGCCACTATACGAAGACCCTTTGATGGGTGGGCCTTCAAACCCCGTTTCCGAGGTGGACTCTGCGCCAGTCGCACCACCACCAGTGGGTTATGACAACCCAATTCCTTCATATGCCGGTACAGCGGCGTATAACCCTTTTGAACAGCCTGCCTACCCAGGGTACAACTACTACAATGCCCTCGATGTTGACCCATACCTAGTAGCAGCCAACTACAATGCTCATCATCCTGAAGGGCCTTACGCATCCTCCTACCAAACCGGGTACCCACCTTATGGGTATCAATACCCACCACCTCCTCAACCTCCGCAGCAGCAGCCGCCACAACCGCCACTGATTCAGGCCCAACAGCAACAGGAGATTCTACAGAGGTTGTGCCAGGTGGAACGGGAGGTTCAAGAGGAACGTAGGAACCACCGGGGATTCCTCAAGGGTCTGGCGAATCTAATCAAGGGAAAGAAGAAAAGGGATTTTTGAAGATTCCTTATTTATTTATTTGTATCGTAATTTCGTTGTTTCAATCAAGTCCGTGCGTGGACATCTATTTATGTATTTAGTCCCTGCGAGGACTTGTATTTTCAGTTTAGCCCCTGCGTGGGCAAGTTATTTCTGTTAAAGTCCTATTTAGGGCAATTATGTACTCTTTTAAATTTTAGTGGCATGTTATAATTTAAGTTTCATTTTTGTCATTATATGCATAAATATAATATATATGAAATAAATAAATTTAAAATATGTCATTCCAATTTAATATTGATCTGCCTTTTTATATTAAAAGAAAATCTTGAAGGCAAAACCTAGCCATGTGTCATTTTAAGACAGGGCCATGATGGTAGTTCCTTGTAAGATTCAAAATCCTTGTTAACATCTGAAAACATGTTAACACTCCTGGCAGATGTGATTCGTTGAAATCACACATGTCATCCTTATATTGGATTCTTCCAGATTCCTAATCTAACCTAATGAACCATAAATCATGGGTTCAAATCATCAATTAAGATGATCATATAATAAACATCCATTGGTGATGTAGTGCCTACGGGCCATACTCATTGTCATATAAGACAAAGGACAGTTGTAGTCTACGACTCCCTGTCGATAAAAGGTAATGAACTACGTTCAAACCTTAGTACCTCGATTCTCTGAAATCATGGTTTATAATATAAACTGTCCTTGTGACTAGGCCTTTTGTGCCACCTTAATACTTTTAATGATTATAATATAGGATAAATTATAATGAAAATCCTAAATAAATATGTTTAATAAATTAACCATATATGGATTATAATTGCCATGGTTAATGAATCAGCAAAGGGATGATCCCATAAATAACCTCTGAATAAATCATTGTCATCATTTTATGTAGCAATCAAGCTTCATGGCAGAGTCTGAAGAAGTCAACAGTCACCCACTGGAAAACCATGACACTGCCAGGATCAACATAACTAGGGAGGAACTTCGAGCATTGATTGATAATGCTGTTGCTAAAGCAGTGGATAAGCAACTTAGGGAATCCAGTGGTACATGTAACACCCGTTCTTATAAATCAAGGTTTAGCGTATTATTTACGAAAACAATCATGTAATTAATGATTACATATCCTTCGGAAAAACGGGTTTACTAAAACCTTTTTACAATTTAAAAGTTTAGAACATAATGTATTTAAGTTCGTCACTTAAAAGAAACATTGAAACGACATTCGTCATTTAACATAATAACGATACATAGTGCAGAAGCTTATTTCGTGATCGTGTTCGGTTCTTGCTCGTCGCTTGATCTTCATCCGGGCACTCATGGCAATCACCTATGATCAAAACCAACTTAAAAGTTAGTTTTGATAGTCAAATATGAAGTTCAAACAAGTACAGGGGTTAAATATGAAGTTCAAACAAGTACAGGGGTTAAATAGGACAAAAAATAACATTTTTCCGGGTTTGGGGGCGTCGCGTGACGCTAGGCCCCCTTTTCAGCAGAATGTTGCTGCATATTCCCTGCACGATCTGATTTCACGGAAACGGCCATAAATTCTTCGTTATTGATCCGTTTTACCCGATTCTTTTTCCTACGCGTCCGTAATTTAATTCTCCATCTTATGGAGTTAAAATCCAACAACCTTCATAATAAATTTTCAGACTTTTAAGTCTTCGGCTTATCGCCCTTTTACCAAATTTTGACCCGTTTAAGCATTTTATCAAATGAACATATTTGTTTGATTCCTACATCACCTACACTTCTCAAATTGTTATTAACTACCATTTTAGGTTCTAATCACAAGTTTATTTCACAATTTAAACCCGTTTTCGCTCGTATGCTTATTTTGACCCGTTAAGGGTATCTAAGCACTTTCGAGCCTAAAATCGCTTTCATTTGTATCTAACTTTATATTTTCACATTTCTTACCAAGTAGTCTTCCACCACAACTATATTTGTGGTGGATTTAATATGGAGATACATATATTCCGAGTTTTATCCCTTGGACTATCATTTTACGGCAAAGACCCATATTGAGTCATTTGACCCAAGATTTACCCTTTCATTCTTTATACTTATTCAAAGTATTTGCTTGATCATTTTACGGTCAATTTACTTACAAATTTATTTCTTGATTATTTTGACCCCTTTATATCTTACGCCATAAAGTGTCCTTCAAAACTAACGGTTATCGTCAACGAGTGACTACATTGCCGTTTTACCCTTATTAATTGTATTGATTTACCTTATAAGGTAAATCACTCAAAACTCATTATTTATTAGTCATTACATGACTAAATGACCTTATTAGCTCTTTTTAACCATTCAACATGGTTTATCATTATTGTCTTTTGTTTCGAACCTCGCACGTCGGGTCGAAACATCATAAGTCAAAATGTGACTTTTGATTAATCAAAATCTATAAAACCAATAGATATCAAATAAAAGGTGTAAGTTTTAACTTACCTTGCATCCGGTTATGCTCTTTTCGCGTACACGATTCGTTTGACCCGCATTTATCCCAAGCCTCCATCTAGCTTGTTAAGAGTCAAACTATCATCATAATTCGTAAGACGGTTAGATTAGTCATCATTATTATGACTATTTCATCTTACGGATTTTATGTCGAAACTTCTATTCCACTTCATCATTGGTTATTTCGACTTTCTAAAATCAACTACCTTTATTCATATAATATGCACAATCAAGGCAATTCAATCTTATGATTAGAAACCATTTTATCCCATATCTCGTGTAATTAGTCAAGTTAGCCAATTACGCGTTTCACTCGAATTTCAACACTATAGTTCTCATTTAGGCATTTTAACAAACACCTAATGGGCATGATTCTACACATTTGCTAACTAGTTCATAATTAGTCATTTTTACCAAGATTAACATCAAGATTCAACCATTATCATGTATGATCAAATACTCAAACTTGCAAATTGTTCAAGTATCTTGCATCTACTATCACTTATGATGATTTCTAACACAACTATATCATCATCTTTTCTACATAATCAAAACCCACTTGACACATGAGTGTATGCTTATGAATTCACAACAATGAACATCAATTCAACAAATACATGGCTAGGGTTTACTACTAGACATAGTTTCATCCCTAATTTCATCCAAACAACAAACATGCCAGCTCAGATTCGAATTCTCTAGGTTTGCTCAGAATTTCAACTAGAGATTTTTCAAGAAATTTACATACCTCGTGACTCCTTTTTCAATGGAGATCGCTAATTCATACTTGGATTTTGATTTGGACTTGATTTGCCCCTTCAATTTGTTGAGATTGTTTGAGCTAGGGTTTGGAGCTTCTTGCTCCTTCTCCTGGACTACTTCACGCACGCACACACACTTTTTGTGTGTGTGTGTTGTGTTTTATTTTTAAGTTTATAATTCTAGTTTCAAGTTACCCGGCTTTGGTCCCTCGTTTTTGGTTAGTTATTAATTAGGTCACAACCTAATTATTTTCAACAATACTCTCACTTATTAACTAGGTTTAATATTCCTAGTTAACTTAGCGGGTTCGGAAATATTTATGACTAAGTTTATTTTAGGCCCCGTTAACTCGGGCCTTTTGTCCATTTTATTTCTTTAAAGCATTTATTCATTTTTTTGTTTATTATTAGGATTAATTATTTAAATCCTAATATTCCACCTGGTAAATTTTACCACTAACGGTACTTTACCCGTCTTTTAGTATTAACGGGGTTTAATTACCAAACCCGTTTTCGGGGTGTTACAAGTCTACCCCCCTTAAAGAGGTTTCGTCCTCGAAACCTGTTCTTACATAATTCATTGAGTTTAAATTCAATGTATTTGAGCCGAGAAATCTTTTAAACATTACTTATACTTTTTAACCAATCGTTAGTATTGTCCGAAAAGTACAGTAACATCTTTTTGGTTACTAATTGTCTACATATCTCATACGACATAGTGTAACTTCGAAATAACGTAATCTCGTTATTTCTGCTAGTTTGGTTAACTTAGCGATATCCATCGCTTTCATATACTATCGAATTCTTTATGAATCCGTTATTTTGACCCGTTTAAAGGTCTTTAATGAAATCTTTCACTTTTAGCAGCAATTTCTTTTGTCTTCAAATTTATTTATTCGGTTCAGTCATACCGAACCTACCGCTTACAAGCAAACCAAATTTATTTAAATGACCTTGACGGGTCTCACTAATTAGACTTATTAGTCCAGTTACTTTTTACCGCTTGCTTGGTTATAATGTGATTATACTTCACATTACATTTCTTGACCGTGATTGTGTTACACCATGTTTAATTTATATCAAAATTTCATTTTCGAAAATATCACTTTTCGAATATATCGTCTTGCGCCTATCAGTGTCAAGACTTGTATCTTTCATGCTTACTATTTAAATTCCTATCAGAATTTATGTTTGTAAAAACATTATTTCCTACTAAAACCGAAGTTTTAGTTTTAGGATCTTCTCTTTAACTTTTGTCAATTATCCATACCAGGATATTGACAGTCCATAATTTATTCTTATTTGGTTATATCCCATTACCGGGCTCATTATTCTCTTGCATTTAACGCTACCTTTATCTGGCTAGCGCTCATTTGTGCCATTCGGCGTTATTTTGTATTCAACATGTTTGACCTATTAACGTGAAATCCATCACTTATAAACAATCAACTTTATTCTTTATTCAACCCATTCGACTTCGAATAGTTGAACATATTTACTCACAATTTCTATATACGAGATTTTACAGTCATATCTCGTAATCCAAGTCCTTTGATTTTTCAACCCTCGTTCACGTCTCTTGGTTTACGCATGTGTTAAATTCTTACCCATCAACCGGGTGTTTTACCGAAGTCGTTATTATTGCAACCCTCCCGGTATGCATTAAGACCTCGTTTCATTTTTATATTCCGACTTTGTCTTTAAGTTTGACGTTTTACAAAAACGACCCGTTAAGGGACATATTTGCATTTTCCGGGTTCGAGTGTAAGTACACTCCCTCCCAATGCTTGTCTAAATCATTTTACATGCTTGCGTTTTCTGGGTTCGAGTGTAAGTACACTCCCTCCCAATACTTGTCTAAATCATTTTTCATGCTTGTGTTTTCTGGGTTCGAGTGTAAGTACACTCCCTCCCAATACTTGTCTAAATCATTTTTCATGCTTGCGTTTTCTGGGTTTGAGTGTAAGTACACTCCCTCCCAATACTTGTCTAAATCATTTTTCATGCTTCTTTGTCCCTTCACTCGGGCTCATTATCCTGATGTAATACGCTTCCGTCCCCGGCTGTGCGTTTACATTATTATCAAATATCTTGCTTATCTGATTCATTTGGGTACTTTTAAGTTAGTCCCATTCACCCCGTCCTTATTACATCGGATGTAAACGTGTCCGCCATAAGAAGTTCATGGTATCATATGCCACTACTTACTTGGCCAGAGTAAGCGATTAACACATGACACACATGATCTTTTTATAGTTTTCACATCACGCCCTATGTAAGTAACGCCTCTATTTGTTTCTCTTGGAAACAATATCCCGAATACATTTTCTATTCGGGTTTTTCCAAGTTTTTAATCTACATATGCAACTTTTAATTTCTACTTATTTGTTGCATGTTACTATTTGTGCGATTATTTAAAATGTGCACCTGGTAATGTTTGCCCCAACGGGCGTTCCTTGCCATTAACCTTGTTCGCGGCCGTTACGCGATTTAGTCCTCGGTGAACATGCTCCTCTTGTCATACTTCGGAGCGTTCCATCATCATATCCACAATTCGTTTGACTCTCGTCGCCTTCAAACGCGGGTGTCCTTCAATTAAAACATTCACAAAAGTTAGTAACGTCAACTTCAATAATCGCCCGTATTATAATACAAGGCTTTTTCTACTATACGCGTCAACGCGCGTATTTTTCGTCAACTATATCAATCTTTTTAATTGGGGTAACGTGTATCACACGATAGCCCTATGTGTTGTTTACAACACTTTAGCATGCTAAACTATTAACATACATGTACTTACCGGATTTGCGATCAAGCCTCGAATCGAACACCAATCTTTATTAAGAGCATAAGGTTTAAGTCCAAGCACGGTTTTCCCCCCCATACTTGAATCTCTTAAACCAAGGCTCTGATACCAACTTGTAACACCCGTTCTTATAAATCAAGGTTTAGCGTATTATTTACGAAAACAATCATGTAATTAATGATTACATATCCTTCGGAAAAACGGGTTTACTAAAACCTTTTTACAATTTAAAAGTTTAGAACATAATGTATTTAAGTTCGTCACTTAAAAGAAACAATGAAACGACATTCGTCATTTAACATAATAACGGTACATAGTGCGGAAGCTAATTTCGTGATCGTGTTCGGTTCTTGCTCGTCGCTTGATCTTCATCCGGGCACTCATGGCAATCACCTATGATCAAAACCAACTTAAAAGTTAGTTTTGATAGTCAAATATGAAGTTCAAACAAGTACAAGGGTTAAATATGAAGTTCAAACAAGTACAGGGGTTAAATAGGACAAAAAATAACATTTTTCCGGGTTTGGGGGCGTCGCGTGACGCCAAGGGGCGTCGCGTGACGCTAGGCCCCCTTTTCTGCAGAATGTTGCTGCATATTCCCTGCACGATCTGATTTCACGGAAACGGCCATAACTTCTTCGTTATTGATCCGTTTTACCCGATTCTTTTTCCTACGCATCCGTAATTTAATTCTCCATCTTATGGAGTTAAAATCCAACAACCTTCATAATAAATTTTCAGACTTTTAAGTCTTCGGCTTATCGCCCTTTTACTAAATTTTGACCCGTTTATGCATTTTATCAAACGAACATATTTGTTTGATTCCTACATCACCTACACTTCTCAAATTGTTATTAACTACCATTTTAGGTTCTAATCACAAGTTTATTTCACAATTTAAACCCGTTTTCGCTCGTATGCTTATTTTGACCCGTTAAGGGTATCTAAGCACTTTCGAGCCTAAAATCGCTTTCATTTGTATCTAACTTTATATTTTCACATTTCTTACCAAGTAGTCTTCCACCACAACTATATTTGTGGTGGATTTAATATGGAGATACATATATTCCGAGTTTTATCCCTTGGACTATCATTTTACGGCAAAGACCCATATTGAGTCATTTGACCCAAGATTTACCCTTTTCATTCTTTATACTTATTCAAAGTATTTGCTTGATCATATAACTTGTTTTTAAAAGACTCTTAAGGTTCATTTACTCGATTTTGCTTACGAGGGCGTTTTGGTCATCTTAAACCCTTTCTTTACAACAAAGGACTTTTTATGTCGTAATTGACCAAAATTCCACTTTTTAAACTAGGATCTTGTTTAAATAGCCATCATGTTTTTAAAACACAATGACAATAACTTAAATCATTCAGTTTACTTAAAAGATAACCCAATGTCCATTTTAACTTGTTTAGCCCTCATT
>JARYGA010053434.1:0-33799 GCA_030545235.1 Helianthus tuberosus
TGGAGCATGTCTTCCAAAGTTTGAATTGTACGCTCACTCTGTCCATCTGTCTGAGGATGGTAGGCAGTACTAAAATTCAAACGAGTGCCTAAAGATTGTTGGAAACTTTTCCAAAAGTGAGAGGTGTACCTAGTATCTCTATCAGAGATAATAGACACCGACACTCTTTGAAAAGACACAATCTTATCCACGTACACCTGGGCTTACTTGTCGGAGCTATGAGTCTCCTTGATGGGTAAGAAATGTGCTGACTTAGTCAGTCTATCAACTATAACCCATATGGTATCATTTTCGTGCCTTGTTTTAGGTAACTTGGTTATAAAATCCATAGTTACCATCTCCCACTTCCATGTGGGAAGTTCTGGCTGTTGAAGCAGACCCGATGGTTTTTGATGCTCTGCTTTAATCTGAGCACAGGTCAAGCACTTAGCTACATGGGTGGCAATAGATTTCTTCAACCCTATCCACCAATAATTAGCTTTCAAATCCTGATACATCTTGTCACATCCAGGGTGAACTGAATATTTGGAGTTGTGAGCTTCCTGGAGGATTACATCTCGAAGTCCTCCATGAATGGGAACCCAGATTCTTCCATTTAGTCTGAGAATTCCATCCTTGCCAGGTGTTAACTGTTCAACAGTTACACCTAACTTTTCATCTGGAAGGTTAGCTTCTAAAATAACATCTTTCTGTGCAGCTAATAGCCTTTCATTTAGGCTATTCTTCAGTTCGATGCTCTTGGCATTAACCCTGATAGGTTTAACTCTCTCTTTTCAGCTTAGGGCATCGGCGACTACATTCGCCTTGCCGGGATGGTAGCGAATTTCACAATCGTAATCATTTAAAGTCTCCATCCAGCGGCGCTGTCTCATGTTGAGCTCTTTTTGATTAAATAGGTGTTGAAGACTCTCGTGATCCGAATAGATCACACATTTTGTTCCATACAAATAGTGTCTCCACAACTTTAGTGCGAATACAACGGCACCCAACTCTAAGTCGTGGGTGGTGTAATTCTTTTCATGCACCTTTATTTGTCGTGATGCATAGGCAATTACCTTGCCTTTTTGCATAAGTACACAACCCATACCGGTGTGTGATGCATCATAATAAATGACAAACTCTTCGATTCTTCGGGCAATGTCAACACCGGAGCATTGCTCAATTTCTGCTTGAGAATCTCAAAGGATTCTTGTTGTTTTGGACCTGAATCAAATTTTACATTCTTACGTGTCAAAGAAGTCAATGGTGCAGCTATTCTTGAGAAGTTCTCAATGAATCTTCTATAATATCCAGCTAGACCCAGAAAGCTGCGAATTTCTGTTGGCGTCTTTGGTGCTTCCCAGTTCATAATGGCTTCTATCTTGGTGGGATCTACTTGGATGCCACGTTCACTAACAACATGTCCAAGGAATTGGACTTCACGATGCCAGAACTCGCACTTGGAGAATTTAGCATACAACTTCTCCTGTCGAAGCAATTCTAAGATACATCGAAGGTGCTTCTTGTGATCAACTTGGCTACGAGAATAGATAAGTATGTCATCTATGAAGACGATGACAAACTTATCTAAGTAGGGTTTGCAGACTCTATTCATGAGGTCCATGAATGCTGCTGGCGCATTAGTGAGGCCGAAAGGCATCACTAAAAGCTCATAATGTCCATACCTCGTTCTGAACACCGTTTTAGGCACATCTTTAGTTCGGACCTTGAGTTGATGATACCCAGATCTCAAATCAATCTTTGAGAAGAAGCCCATCCCTTGGAGCTGATCAAATAAGTCATCGATCCTGGGTAAGGGATAACGATTCTTGACCGTTATCTTGTTTAGTTCACGGTAATCAATGCATAGGCGCATTGATCCATCCTTCTTCTTTACGAACAATATTGGAGCTCCCCAAGGCGAAGAGCTGGGTTGAATGAAACCCTTCTCTAGGAGGTCATCCAATTGGGTCCTGAGCTCTTTCATTTCAGTAGGCGCTAGATGATAAGGAGCTCGTGCAATTGGTGCGGATCCTCGGAGAATATCTTTCCTGAATTCAACTTGCCTCTTGGGAGGTAATCCAGGTAGTTCATCAGGAAAGACATCAAGATAATCAGAGATAATAGGAATATCTTCAATCTTGGGCATTGGGTCGTTCACTGACACTTGTGCCATATAGATGACACATCCACTCTTCAGACACTGCGATACTTTGAGAATGGACACATTGTTGGGCAGTCCATATTGTGTATCTCCTTGAATAGTGACGGACTCACCAGAAGGGGTTTTGATGATAACTAGCTTTTTATCGCAGGCGATTTGGGCTTGGTTATGCGACAACCAATCCATGCCCAAAACAATATTAAACCCAGCCAATTTCATTGGCAAGAGGGATAGCGGAACAGAATGATTCTTAATGGATATGAAACATCCATCAAGAAGGGTTGAGGCTGTTTCTAAGGTACCATCAGCAAGCTCTACCTCATATTTTATGTCTAGAGTCTTAATAGGCAGATTCAGTATCTTACAAAACTTATGGTCTACAAAAGACTTATCAGCACCTGAATCAAATAAGACTCTAGCATATTTATTATTAATGAGGAAGGTACCTGTTATGACGTTCTCGTCATTCACCGCTTCCCTTGCATGCATCTGGAAAACTCTTGCGTTGTTTTTCTTTGCTTCCAAGGCTTCTTGGTATTCTTGGGGCAATTTGTCTTGATGTGCCCCTTCTCGTTGCAACCATAACAGGTTGCATCCTTAATGTTCCGGCACTCCACAGACTTATGCCCCTTCTTTTTGCAAATCCCACATGGTTTAGCTTGTGGGTCTTGGTTGCACTTTCCAAAGTGCCTTTTGTTGCAAGTCTTGAACCTGGGTTTGTCATTTGACTGCCCTTTCTTAGAACTAAAGTTCCCTTTATTCTTCTTGTTTGACTGAGGGAACTTGTCCTCCTCCCTCTTCCTCTTCCCGTCATCGGTAGTTCTCTTTGCTCTACTCCTCACAATATCAAGAGTAAGAGACAAAGATAGATCCACAACAGATCTATACGTAGTAGGCTTAGAAGCCTTGACGTTTACCTTCACTTCAGGAGCTAAACCACCGATGAAACGCGCAATGCGTTTGGGTTCAGGAGTGACTAAATATGGTACAAGCCTTGACATTGAGTTGAAACTGGTCACATAGGATCTACAGTCTAAATCCTTCATTACCAAGGTGAGGAAGTCAGTTTCAATCCTCTCAACTTCATGCTGAGGACAATATGTGTCTTTTACAAGATCTACAAACTTGCTCCATGAAAGGTTATACATATGAACCTTTCCAGTGGACTGTACTAACGCTTTCCACCAAGTGAGGGCATCGCCCTTAAAAGATTGAGGCACAAACATGACTATGTCTTCCTTAGCACATCCACTGATGTCAATCACAGTCTCTATTTCGTCTAACCATTTCATGCAGTCAATTGCTCCCTTTTCTCCTGTAAAATCCCTCGGTTTACAGGAGACGAAGTACTTATAAGTACAACTCTTTTTGTACTTAGGAGCCTGGTTTAGCACCACTTTATGAGACTCAGATCTTTGATTGGATGGATACTGAGATTCATCCCTTTTTGATGCATGTGACTGTGATAAGGGTTTTGAGTGAGCTTTGGACCAAACATTACTCGGTTCCTTGAATATCTTATCCACCGCTTGAGCAACTGCGGTGTCAATCATAGCTTGCAGTTCAGCGTTTCTAAGATTTATTCTGGCCTCATTATTGTTTTCTTCCCGCTGATGACTGTTTACTTCATCAGATCCAGCCATAATTTGGGTACTATATCAAACAATAAGGTTATATTTAATTTATGTAATAAATCATCACATTGATGATTAGATGGTCATGGTATTATTAAACCATATAGATCATTTTTAGAATAAATAACAATCACTGAAATATAATTCTTTATATTTATTAGACAGGGGAATATAGATCACATATGTCAATGTCATAAAAGACATTTTCATGTAGCATAAGGCTCGTCTCGAAGGACATTTAAATAGCGCAAAAAGGCCCTGTCATAAGGACGATTAGAATATAACTAATGATCTCTGGGATCAGTGATCTTTTAAGGGTCGAACATAGTTCATCGCCTTATTGACAAGAAGTTTATAAAGTAGAACTATCATTGTCATTGTTACACCTTTGCTTCTAAGCATACATCTCAAATGGATGTCTTAGGCGTATACATCATATTGATGTTTATTAGCCATGATTCACATAGATCATATAGGCTATGAAAGTGACTTGGGAAAGTCCAAGTACATTTGGAGGCTTGTGTGGTTTTTCGTACCACACAACCAGGAATGTCAACATTGTTTTCAGATGTTAACAGGGAGTTATTTTCTTAAAAAGGTTGTACCATCATAGCCATTTATATTTTTGGCTAGGTTATACCCTTAAGAATTTCTTTGACATATCAATATAAAATTGAAATGATATAGCATGTTGATGTAATAAAATATATATTTTTAAAAAATCAAAAATAAACTTCATTAGATCATAAAACTAGTACAACGATGCCCTAAACGGGACTTGAAACAACACACTGCCCACGCAGGGGCTACAAAAATAGAAAATAAGTCCACGCAGGGACTTGGTACAGAAAATAAAATAATGTCCTCGCAAGGACTTGATTAAAAGACAATACAAGATAAAATAAACAACTTCCTATTTCTTCTTGTCCTTAATGAGGTTCACAAGGCCCTTGAGGAAACTATTATGCTTCTTTTTGGTTTCATCTGCTTCACGCTCAACCCTGTCTAACCACTGCAGGATCTCCTGAGTTTGCTCCTGTTAGGGAGGAGGAGGTTGCTGGTAAGGTGGGTATTGGTACCCCTGCACCGGATATCCAGTTGGGTAAACTGATGGGTAAGAAGAAGGATAAAGTGAATTATACTGTGCAGCAGTAAGATATGGATCATGGGTTCCATAATCCGATGGATATCCAGATGGGTTATACCCAGATGAACTTGGGTATGTTGGTATTGGGTTGTCAAAACCCACTGGCGGTGGAGGTGGTGCATGAGAAACTGGCGGAGGATTGTCCTCTGGCACCACATGCGAGGGTCCACCCATTTGGGGGTCCTCGGGAATAGGAGGGTAAGAGCTTGAACCATGAGGGGATGCAATTCGTGGTCCCCCACGTACAGACATTCGCGTATTCCTCCTTCGCCTGGGCGGCTCGGGAGGTGGTTGAGGTGGTTCCTCGATAAGAAGAGGTGGAGGAGTGACAGCTTGAAGGTAAGGCTCATTCAAAGGAGGTTGAGCCGGGGAGTTATGATATGAAGGGGTGAATTCCCATTCATACTTTGACCACCATTCTTTAAATGAATCGGGCCCTTAGTATGGCGATCCTTGATATGAAGAACCGCTCGAGATACTAATCGGGTGGCCCGGTGTTCCGGTTTGCATTTCTGGGTCAGGGTCATCGTCCACTTCCATCTCCTGAGAGAAGTGATCTTCTGGTCCTAAGGGATTAAAACCAAAGGGATTGTTGACATAGTCGTTCGGATTGAACTGACCTGGGGAATAAATGGAATCGGAGTGATGGAAAGAATGGGAGTGAAGGGAGTGGTGAGATTGGTTCGAATGATGGGACTCCTGAGAGTGATGGGAATGTTGGGGTTCATCAGGAATGGGTTGCCCAAAGTATGGAGGGTCGGATGGTGAGGATCCTAGCGAAACAGAATGCCTCGCCGGCTCGAAATTATGACTCCAATGGTCCCGAGAGTCAGAACTAGAAAAAGTCGCTGACGGGGTATGTCGATGGGAGGGTCCCGCGTGGCCCGATGGCCCTCCTCTCATTGGTCCCTTTCCTTTGCCTCTCACACGTGGCGGCATTTTCCAAGAAGTTAACCTGTCAAAACAAGTAAATATAATATAAACAATAAAAGGAAAGTTAAGAATAAATCCTAGGTCATTAGCCTGTACTCGGAAGTCTAAGGAATGTGCTTATTGTGTCATTGAGATTAAACACAAAAGGTTAGTGTTTAATTCACTCAATGTTGGCTCTGATACCACATGCGATGGTCCACCCATTTCCAGTGGACTGTACTAACGCTTTCCACCAAGTGAGGGCATCGCCCTTAAAAGATTGAGGCACAAACATGACTATGTCTTCCTTAGCACATCCACTGATGTCAATCACAGTCTCTATTTCGTCTAACCATTTCATGCAGTCAATTGCTCCCTTTTCTCCTGTAAAATCCCTCGGTTTACAGGAGACGAAGTACTTATAAGTACAACTCTTTTTGTACTTAGGAGCCTGGTTTAGCACCACTTTATGAGACTCAGATCTTTGATTGGATGAATACTGAGATTCATCCCTTTTTGATGCATGTGACTGTGATAAGGGTTTTGAGTGAGCTTTGGACCAAACATTACTCGGTTCCTTGAATATCTTATCCACCGCTTGAGCAACTGCGGTGTCAATCATAGCTTGCAGTTCAGCGTTTCTAAGATTTATTCTGGCCTCATTATTGTTTTCTTCCCGCTGATGACTGTTTACTTCATCAGATCCAGCCATAATTTGGGTACTATATCAAACAATAAGGTTATATTTAATTTATGTAATAAATCATCACATTGATGATTAGATGGTCATGGTATTATTAAACCATATAGATCATTTTTAGAATAAATAACAATCACTGAAATATAATTCTTTATATTTATTAGACAGGGGAATATAGATCACATATGTCAATGTCATAAAAGACATTTTCATGTAGCATAAGGCTCGTCTCGAAGGACATTTCAATAGCGCAAAAAGGCCCTGTCATAAGGACGATTAGAATATAACTAATGATCTCTGGGATCAGTGATCTTTTAAGGGTCGAACATAGTTCATCGCCTTATTGACAAGAAGTTTATAAAGTAGAACTATCATTGTCATTGTTACACCTTTGCTTCTAAGCATACATCTCAAATGGATGTCTTAGGCGTATACATCATATTGATGTTTATTAGCCATGATTCACATAGATCATATAGGCTATGAAAGTGACTTGGGAAAGTCCAAGTACATTTGGAGGCTTGTGTGGTTTTTCGTACCACACAACCAGGAATGTCAACATTGTTTTCAGATGTTAACAGGGAGTTATTTTCTTAAAAAGGTTGTACCATCATAGCCATTTATATTTTTGGCTAGGTTATACCCTTAAGAATTTCTTTGACATATCAATATAAAATTGAAATGATATAGCATGTTGATGTAATAAAATATATATTTTTAAAAAATCAAAAATAAACTTCATTAGATCATAAAACTAGTACAACGATGCCCTAAACGGGACTTGAAACAACACACTGCCCACGCAGGGGCTACAAAAATAGAAAATAAGTCCACGCAGGGACTTGGTACAGAAAATAAAATAATGTCCTCGCAAGGACTTGATTAAAAGACAATACAAGATAAAATAAACAACTTCCTATTTCTTCTTGTCCTTAATGAGGTTCACAAGGCCCTTGAGGAAACTATTATGCTTCTTTTTGGTTTCATCTGCTTCACGCTCAACCCTGTCTAACCACTGCAGGATCTCCTGAGTTTGCTCCTGTTGGGGAGGAGGAGGTTGCTGGTAAGGTGGGTATTGGTACCCCTGCACCGGATATCCAGTTGGGTAAACTGATGGGTAAGAAGAAGGATAAAGTGAATTATACTGTGCAGCAGTAAGATATGGATCATGGGTTCCATAATCCGATGGATATCCAGATGGGTTATACCCAGATGAACTTGGGTATGTTGGTATTGGGTTGTCAAAACCCACTGGCGGTGGAGGTGGTGCATGAGAAACTGGCGGAGGATTGTCCTCTGGCACCACATGCGAGGGTCCACCCATTTGGGGGTCCTCGGGAATAGGAGGGTAAGAGCTTGAACCATGAGGGGATGCAATTCGTGGTCCCCCACGTACAGACATTCGCGTATTCCTCCTTCGCCTGGGCGGCTCGGGAGGTGGTTGAGGTGGTTCCTCGATAAGAAGAGGTGGAGGAGTGACAGCTTGAAGGTAAGGCTCATTCAAAGGAGGTTGAGCCGGGGAGTTATGATATGAAGGGGTGAATTCCCATTCATACTTTGACCACCATTCTTTAAATGAATCGGGCCCTTAGTATGGCGATCCTTGATATGAAGAACCGCTCGAGATACTAATCGGGTGGCCCGGTGTTCCGGTTTGCATTTCTGGGTCAGGGTCATCGTCCACTTCCATCTCCTGAGAGAAGTGATCTTCTGGTCCTAAGGGATTAAAACCAAAGGGATTGTTGACATAGTCGTTCGGATTGAACTGACCTGGGGAATAAATGGAATCGGAGTGATGGAAAGAATGGGAGTGAAGGGAGTGGTGAGATTGGTTCGAATGATGGGACTCCTGAGAGTGATGGGAATGTTGGGGTTCATCAGGAATGGGTTGCCCAAAGTATGGAGGGTCGGATGGTGAGGATCCTAGCGAAACAGAATGCCTCGCCGGCTCGAAATTATGACTCCAATGGTCCCGAGAGTCAGAACTAGAAAAAGTCGCTGACGGGGTATGTCGATGGGAGGGTCCCGCGTGGCCCGATGGCCCTCCTCTCATTGGTCCCTTTCCTTTGCCTCTCACACGTGGCGGCATTTTCCAAGAAGTTAACCTGTCAAAACAAGTAAATATAATATAAACAATAAAAGGAAAGTTAAGAATAAATCCTAGGTCATTAGCCTGTACTCGGAAGTCTAAGGAATGTGCTTATTGTGTCATTGAGATTAAACACAAAAGGTTAGTGTTTAATTCACTCAATGTTGGCTCTGATACCACATGCGATGGTCCACCCATTTCCAGTGGACTGTACTAACGCTTTCCACCAAGTGAGGGCATCGCCCTTAAAAGATTGAGGCACAAACATGACTATGTCTTCCTTAGCACATCCACTGATGTCAATCACAGTCTCTATTTCGTCTAACCATTTCATGCAGTCAATTGCTCCCTTTTCTCCTGTAAAATCCCTCGGTTTACAGGAGACGAAGTACTTATAAGTACAACTCTTTTTGTACTTAGGAGCCTGGTTTAGCACCACTTTATGAGACTCAGATCTTTGATTGGATGAATACTGAGATTCATCCCTTTTTGATGCATGTGACTGTGATAAGGGTTTTGAGTGAGCTTTGGACCAAACATTACTCGGTTCCTTGAATATCTTATCCACCGCTTGAGCAACTGCGGTGTCAATCATAGCTTGCAGTTCAGCGTTTCTAAGATTTATTCTGGCCTCATTATTGTTTTCTTCCCGCTGATGACTGTTTACTTCATCAGATCCAGCCATAATTTGGGTACTATATCAAACAATAAGGTTATATTTAATTTATGTAATAAATCATCACATTGATGATTAGATGGTCATGGTATTATTAAACCATATAGATCATTTTTAGAATAAATAACAATCACTGAAATATAATTCTTTATATTTATTAGACAGGGGAATATAGATCACATATGTCAATGTCATAAAAGACATTTTCATGTAGCATAAGGCTCGTCTCGAAGGACATTTAAATAGCGCAAAAAGGCCCTGTCATAAGGACGATTAGAATATAACTAATGATCTCTGGGATCAGTGATCTTTTAAGGGTCGAACATAGTTCATCGCCTTATTGACAAGAAGTTTATAAAGTAGAACTATCATTGTCATTGTTACACCTTTGCTTCTAAGCATACATCTCAAATGGATGTCTTAGGCGTATACATCATATTGATGTTTATTAGCCATGATTCACATAGATCATATAGGCTATGAAAGTGACTTGGGAAAGTCCAAGTACATTTGGAGGCTTGTGTGGTTTTTCGTACCACACAACCAGGAATGTCAACATTGTTTTCAGATGTTAACAGGGAGTTATTTTCTTAAAAAGGTTGTACCATCATAGCCATTTATATTTTTGGCTAGGTTATACCCTTAAGAATTTCTTTGACATATCAATATAAAATTGAAATGATATAGCATGTTGATGTAATAAAATATATATTTTTAAAAAATCAAAAATAAACTTCATTAGATCATAAAACTAGTACAACGATGCCCTAAACGGGACTTGAAACAACACACTGCCCACGCAGGGGCTACAAAAATAGAAAATAAGTCCACGCAGGGACTTGGTACAGAAAATAAAATAATGTCCTCGCAAGGACTTGATTAAAAGACAATACAAGATAAAATAAACAACTTCCTATTTCTTCTTGTCCTTAATGAGGTTCACAAGGCCCTTGAGGAAACTATTATGCTTCTTTTTGGTTTCATCTGCTTCACGCTCAACCCTGTCTAACCACTGCAGGATCTCCTGAGTTTGCTCCTGTTGGGGAGGAGGAGGTTGCTGGTAAGGTGGGTATTGGTACCCCTGCACCGGATATCCAGTTGGGTAAACTGATGGGTAAGAAGAAGGATAAAGTGAATTATACTGTGCAGCAGTAAGATATGGATCATGGGTTCCATAATCCGATGGATATCCAGATGGGTTATACCCAGATGAACTTGGGTATGTTGGTATTGGGTTGTCAAAACCCACTGGCGGTGGAGGTGGTGCATGAGAAACTGGCGGAGGATTGTCCTCTGGCACCACATGCGAGGGTCCACCCATTTGGGGGTCCTCGGGAATAGGAGGGTAAGAGCTTGAACCATGAGGGGATGCAATTCGTGGTCCCCCACGTACAGACATTCGCGTATTCCTCCTTCGCCTGGGCGGCTCGGGAGGTGGTTGAGGTGGTTCCTCGATAAGAAGAGGTGGAGGAGTGACAGCTTGAAGGTAAGGCTCATTCAAAGGAGGTTGAGCCGGGGAGTTATGATATGAAGGGGTGAATTCCCATTCATACTTTGACCACCATTCTTTAAATGAATCGGGCCCTTAGTATGGCGATCCTTGATATGAAGAACCGCTCGAGATACTAATCGGGTGGCCCGGTGTTCCGGTTTGCATTTCTGGGTCAGGGTCATCGTCCACTTCCATCTCCTGAGAGAAGTGATCTTCTGGTCCTAAGGGATTAAAACCAAAGGGATTGTTGACATAGTCGTTCGGATTGAACTGACCTGGGGAATAAATGGAATCGGAGTGATGGAAAGAATGGGAGTGAAGGGAGTGGTGAGATTGGTTCGAATGATGGGACTCCTGAGAGTGATGGGAATGTTGGGGTTCATCAGGAATGGGTTGCCCAAAGTATGGAGGGTCGGATGGTGAGGATCCTAGCGAAACAGAATGCCTCGCCGGCTCGAAATTATGACTCCAATGGTCCCGAGAGTCAGAACTAGAAAAAGTCGCTGACGGGGTATGTCGATGGGAGGGTCCCGCGTGGCCCGATGGCCCTCCTCTCATTGGTCCCTTTCCTTTGCCTCTCACACGTGGCGGCATTTTCCAAGAAGTTAACCTGTCAAAACAAGTAAATATAATATAAACAATAAAAGGAAAGTTAAGAATAAATCCTAGGTCATTAGCCTGTACTCGGAAGTCTAAGGAATGTGCTTATTGTGTCATTGAGATTAAACACAAAAGGTTAGTGTTTAATTCACTCAATGTTGGCTCTGATACCAACCTGTCACACCCCGATATTTCCACATATTACCGGTCGGCCCGGCGGGGCGTATCGTGACGTAGTTGATATCATCATTGTCAATACACACAATATAATGGCACTGCGGAAGGCTTGGTGAATAAACTATTACAAACCATAATGTCTGAGTGTCCGAATGAAAGAATATATAGACTGGATTGTAATGAAATCCACAGGCGGATCATAAATAAATACAAGGAAACAAAATATCAGACTTCAGGCATCTTAGGGATTTGCAAGATCCTCTTATACGACACCTAATAGCTCCAGTCTATTTACGAGAGGTACATGTCAATCAGTCTTTAGAAGATACGTCAGTTTACACTGGTAAATACAATTAACTGACTCTTTTGAAAACATTTATGAAAATTGATTTAAGTGCACATGGCACAAATCATTTATAACTTGGGACAGTTATTAAATATAATCTTGTATACAGATTTATATGTTTGTCATACAATTGGGGCCGGTTGGAAGCCGGTCATGATTAACCGACTCACCACTTACAGAACACACAAAGGAGTTATCCCCAACATGTGGGTCTATATTTTAGCATTTGCATCTGTCAGGTGTATGCCTACACCCCGTGAATAGGTCGTGGCCATTTTCAAATGAAATGAGCCGAGGATATCCAGGACACGGTCGAATTAATCCCCAATGTTTATGTTATCAAACAAGACAGATTAAAACAGGTTATGTAAATTTATTAATCACAGTCCGATTAAATGATTTCTTACCCGACCAAGTGGAATTATTATAATACCATATCTCAAGCCCGTATAAGGGAAAATAAGTTAAAAGTATTTACCTGAGCTAAACGTGAAAAGTAACCCAGCCGTAAAATCCTAAAGCTTTATGATGGTACCTTCTACTGGATGCTAATAATATGTATTAGAAGGTTTAATAACCTATTAGGATGCTAACGGGTCTTTAATTAAGTCAAAGACTTAGACCGGCTAGCTAGGAAGAAACTTTACGGTTCTAAACGCTAGATTAAGCGGAGACCGGAATAGAATGTGGTTTAGACCCAACAATCTTGGATACTTGTATAATATGGGTAAACTAAACACATTCTGGAATTTGAGGATAAGGTTAAACCCGTTTCGGCTATTTTACGTAAACTAGTCACATAAACCTATCCGAACGCATAAATGCGTAACGGGTAACCAAATGAATTACATACAGGTCTTATTTGTTATTATGCTTAAAATATGTTAATACATCAGTAGGATGTTAACATATATGCCCAAAAAGTATTTAAAACCATTTTAAGTCCCGCAAGGGCATTTTAGTAATTTTAATGATTATAAAAGAGATTTTATAATAAACAGAGGTTTTGGTCTTTTTAAATCAGTAAAAATATTTAATTTAGCTCATTACATCAGTAAGATACTACATATATGTGAGGTTTACCATTTATGGTCAAACTATGCCCCGAAAGGGCATTTTGGTCATTTCACATATGCTTTTAAGGACATTTTTGGAAACCTGAGTTTATAACTTGTACCTACTGTAATAATATTGAAATTTGTTTAAAAATTTAGTAGGTAACAAGTCTTAGATGTTAAGTATGGTTTTAAACCATACTATGCACCTAAATAGCGTAAAACTCGCTAATTGACGATAATCAAGATGTTTATGTAAATCTGAGATTTTGATAAGTTTTAAATGCTCAAAATAATTTATTTAATGTATAAAATCAGTAGAAAAAGGTTTGGCATTCAAATCATTTGTTAATCTCATTTTATGCCAAAAAAGGGTATTATCGTCATTAACCGATTTACACAAGAACTCTAAGTTTTAAACAGATTATAATCTGACCAAAAATCTTAAAATTCCTTAAAAATAATATCTTAATAGTAGATAATGAGTTTGGTTCAAAATACAAGTTTAAACATGACTTATGCAAGATATCGCAATTTAATTAACAAAAAGCTTCTAATTACGATATCGGGCATAACTCCTATTTGGGACCAAGAACTGATGTCAAATTTTCGGGATAAGCTTATATATCAGTAACAAAGGTTTTTGTCCTCTCACATTTCTAAAAATCTCATTTATGTGTCAAAAGGGCATTTACGGCATTTATAAGCATATTAACAAACTAGAGCATATAATTCAAACCAATAAGGACCAAGCAATATAACTCCAGGAGGTTACACTACTATATAATATGGTCCTAATGGAAGCTTAAAACATGAAAGAATTAAGCTTAAATGAGCCAGAACTGAAAGTCAAAGCAAAAGTCAAGCTTTTGCGACTTTCGGTTATAAACTGACCTTAGACTGATAATTGTCGGGTTAGGCCTGATTTAAACATGTTCTAATATTAATTACCAAGTTATTAAAATGTTAAAATATAATTTAGAACCTCTGTTTTATTAATTTAAATCATTTTTAAACTTTCTGTCCAGTTTGACTTTTTGTCAAACTAGTTTGACCCGACAATTAACTAGTCAAACGAAATAATTAGGAGGTGCCCTTTTAAGGGTTAATCACCTACCTTAATATGGTTCCATAACCACTTTTGTTTCGATCAGTGGCTGGACCAATTATAATTAAACCGAAATTCAAAGCTAAATTACGATATGTTTGACTTTTTGGTAATTAAGCTAATTAAAAGGACTAAGCAGGGATTAAAACTCTTACTTAGGGTCCTTGCTATCTTTTCTACACTTGGAAATCTTCTCCTAATGCTTGCTAACCCCAGAGATGTCCAGAACTCAAGTTTGGAGTGTTGAGAGTGAAGTATGTAAATGAGCATTTGAAAATGCTGAACTTAAAGGCCTATTTATAGTGAATTCAGGTTGCCCCAGATGATTACAGGTGTTAGAGGATGAAATCAAGTCTCTACAGGTGTATTGGTGGTATGTGAAAACCATTAGCAAGGCCCTTGTTTCGAATTTATTTGTTTGGAGCTCAAGGAAAAGAACAAACCTGCACCTGGCCACAACAGACTGCCCAGATCAGGCCGTCGCGTCGCGCGACGGCAAAGGGCATTGGTGGTAGCGTGGCGCCACCATTTGGGCAACCTGATCAACAAGTTTCAAAGTTTGCATTTTCACCCCCTGAACCTTTTAAAACGTAATATCTTTCATTTTAAGCTCATTTAACCCATTTAACTTTCATTTTCATGATCCAAGAGATATAACCAAACACCGTTAGGTCCGGTTTCGTTAAATGGTTTCCGAAAACACAAGTTTCGCCTCATTGACGATTTAAACCCTAATTCTTGGGAATTTGCGTAAACAACGCATAACGATCTCGAAACCTCGTGAAATTTATATCACTTATTCTTGAGAGTATATTTGAATATTTCGAAGCCTCGGGTTTGTTAAAAGGTCATTCAGAGGTAAGGATTAACATGTTGACACATTTAACCCCTGTAGTTTAAAATCTTCCGATTATTTTCACGAACGGCTTCTTGTATCAAATTAATTACTCGTTTAAGAATATATTCTTCACGTACGGTCAATCAGAGGCCCAAGTTTGGCATGTTGACACTTTTAGTCCCTTCGCATACATATTTTCACCGTTTATCAACTTTAGTCCTTCAAACTCAATCTTTTACATATTTAGAGTTTAGGACACGTGTCTATACATAATTGGACACGTTTTTACGTGATGTTACACACCAATCGAACACTCTCTTCCTTTCATCACCGAAGCTGAATTTCTTCTATTAAAGAGCAACAATGAAGCAATGAACGATAACATTGAAGAATATGATATAAAGTGTCAAATTCTCATTGAATTTCTGATCAGATGCCCGATAGCTCAAGCTCTCACAAAGACCAGAGAGGTACCAAAAAAACTCTTACAACAAGTTATAAAAACTCTCAAAGTCTCAAATCAAATCGAGCTAACAGCACACGTATGGGGAAATATCTTTATTATAATCTTACCAGAGAAAATAAGGGAATGTTTGGAACTACCCTTAAACCAAAGCTATGAAGAAGCACCAGAAAAAGAAGATATGTTCTCACAACTCGATGCTGTAATGGGTTACAAGACAAACATTTCAAAAATCAATGAATTCAAGAGAAACAAGCTACCTGCCTTCTGGCAAGTTTTAATGGAAATTCTGAACAAGTGTCTATCATCAAAGATTGGAGGTACAGATCAGATAAATATGAATATTCTAACAATCATGTTTAGCCTCATTAATGGGTTGAACATTGATTTTGGAACAAAAATATTTAATCTGATCAGAAGATGAATTCTGACTAATGCTGGAAGGATAGATTCACATCTACCTTTTCCCAGATTTCTGTCAATCATAATTTCTGATGCATTTTCTGAAAGGAACCTAGAAATTCCAGCATCATAAAATATGCGGAGTACAGAAATTATGAGACCTTGGACTGCTGTAGGATCTTGGAAGTCAGATTATGATGTGCCTGTTCTGTCAGAAAAAGTGATGAATCTGATACCAGAAGATTCCCCATACAGAGCAGAATACCTAAAGATGTTAAGCAAAAAGCCAGAAAACAAAGAAGTTTTTGAAAGTGTGTCCCCCATGGAGCATGATGCACAAGAGTCAAGCACACCAAGAATCGAGCAGCAGGGTGAGTCAGATCCTCACCCAGCTGATGAAGATGTGAATATGAGTCCTGTGGCAGAAGAACATCATGCTGAAATCTCACATATGGGAGAAACAGGTGCATAACACTCTAAACTCAATATATTTCATAATTCTGAGAGTGATTGTGATGATTCAATTTAAGGAAATTATGAAATTTTAAATAGAGGCACTGTTTCTACAAAACAAAATGTGAGTGGAACCAAAGACGCATTTTCTGAATCAATTTCTGAAGAAGAAAATGTGGTGGCAACAGGTGGAGATCAGTCTACTGATCAAGGAAACCTGGATGAGAAAACTAAGAGTTTCTAAATAACTCATGGAGAACCTCAAAAGGTTCAAGGATATGAGGAAAACCAGAACTTGAATGTGTTTCAATTTTCTGGTGAGGGTACAGAGAATATGGAATATTTCAATCCTCTTAACCTCAGAACAGCAGAGAATGTGTTTTCTGCTGTTGTTAAAGGTAGAACATCTGTTGTTCCTCCTATTTACCAAGGACACCAATCTATGTCCACTGAACAACTTCACAAGAAACTTAAAGACAAAGTTGCTGTTTGTACTGAGAAAACAACCACAGAAGGGGAACTTGATCTGATATTGGAAGAAATCAGAAATCAAAAATCAGATATCAAAGTTTTGTCAGAAATTGTCAAAGCTGTACAGAAGCAAACAGAAGACAACACTGCAGACCTCAATAAACTGCAAGAGTCATCAGAACTCAAGAAAGCTCTCAAAGAACTGCAAGAGATCAAGAAACAGATGGCCGAGGTTGCAACTGCAGGAGAAAGCTCAAGTTCAGGAAGAATTTTTTAAGAAATACAGTTCCTCAGAGCCAACAACAGCAGCATGCCTGAGGCTTTTGAGAAGCTGATAGTGGAATTAACTGCACAGAAAAATCAAGAAAATCTGGAGTATCAGAAAATGAAGAAAAAAATACTCAAACTCTTGCTAATGTTCATCTATTAGTAAAGAGGTTGCAGTATAATGTTGCCAGCCTAGCAAAAGTTGATCTTCATGAACTGAAAGCCCCAATTCCACAAGAGAGACAAGCAGGAGAGTCAGAAACTCCTCAACAACAACCAGAAACCATTCAACAAGATCAAACCAAACAATCAGAAACTTCAACAACTTAAAAATAGAAGCAGCCCATGGGTCCCCCTCCTATTAGGACAAAGTTACTCATGGGTCCTCCACCAAACATTCCAAAGCCAAATAGTTCAAGGGTCCAACAGAAAGAACTTGTTCCAGTTCAGTCTTCTTCCACAGCTCTCACAGGAGAAACAGAGTTCAGCATTAAGATGGATACAAAAGAGAAGAGAAGAATGGAACATGAAGTGACCTCCTCAAAAAGGCCAAGAAAAGTGATGAGAGAAGATTCAGATGGAAACATCAAAGAAATAGAAGTGCTGAAAGGTGATTTACACACAATTATGTACCCTAAAGAACATCTAAAGCACTACTACTGGAAAGGTCCAGAAGACAACCCAAAAAAGCCACTCTCTCCAATGAGTAAAGGTATTGTTGAAATCAGGAACAATGGAAGCTGGGAAATTCTGCACAAATAGATGACCAATCCAATAGTATCTATTGAAAGAATCGATACTTTGACCACTGGAGGAGGTATCTTAGGCAATGAAGGACAGAACAAGTATACCTTGATCAGAAAAGATAACAGTGAACAAAAGGTTACTGATGGAAATCTGGCTGATAATATATTCACCCAATGGGCATAGTCGAAATGAAGAATATCATTGATAGAGATAAAAGTGGTTCAGTTATGATCAGAAGAGCCCTTGACAACTTCAAAAGTGCAGGAGCAAATTTATTTAAAAGGGCTGCACTAGCAGACTTTGATCTGTGTATCAATTTTGAGTATAGCAACAAAGTACTGTTACCTCCTCCCAACAACACAATTCCAGCTGAAATTCCTTCTAAACTAGTAAGAACTGGAGCAATCTTTGACAAACCAGAAATGTGTGTAGTCCTCAAAGATGCTCATGATGAGAAAGCTCTCTTCAGAATCAGTGAAATATGCAAGTATTCAAATCAAACTCTGAAATACATAAAGAACTGCATGAATGATAAGCAAGAGCAGCTCAAAAAGAAGGGAAATAAGTCAAGAACAATGAACAGCTGAGAAAAACAATTGAAGATTGCATTGATGAATGGATGGAATCCAGAGGATGGTACAAAGAAATGTACAAGGAAACTCAAAAGGCAATTGATCACAAGAAAAGACTGAAACCAGGAGACAAATACAGAAGTGGAGTGAAGATCAATTGATGAGACTAAATTTCTGTTTTTGAGAACAATATGTTACAATTGTCTGTTTTGAACAATGGTTGGTTTGATTTAGGGGTGTTCATCGAATCGAATATCAAATTATTTGAATCGAATATCGAATTATTCGAATCGAATTGTTTGAATAATTTTTATTTTTCCTTGAATTCGTATTCGATTCGAATTCGATTAAAACCTACCTAATTCGATTCGAATTCGAATAAAAAACTAAATTCGTATTCGATTAAAAATTCGAATTCGAATCAATTCGATTTAATTCAGATTCTTTAAAAACCTGTAAAAAAACTTTCAAAATGAAACATAAATTTTAAAGCAGCCATAAAGCACGATATCACATTAAAAAGTTCAAAATAAAGTACCATAAGTCTAAAATTCAAAACGAGAAGTCGGGAATAACCACTCCACATTACAAGTTAATATTTTTACGCTTAGAAATCTATTGATAGATTTGTTACTTAGGTTTTAGTTATGGGCCATGTAGTGGGTTTGGTAATGGGTAGTTTTAATACTTGGAAAAAAAATTGACCATAATTTATAGTATAGCCTAATAAAAGTTATATATGTATTATATTTAAAAATAATAAATAAAATGTATAATTTTTATTCGAATTTTGAATCGAATTTGAAATCATAAATTCGTATTCGATTTACTTGACTCGAATTGAATCGAATTCGAATTCAAATTCTTATAATCGAAACGAATTCTTGATAATCGAATCGAATTTAAATGAATTTCGAATTTTTCGAATTCGAAACGAATTCTGCACATCCCTAGTTTGATTATGTTTTTGTTTCTTAATTTAGTTGTTTGAACTTTCTTTTCAAGAATTAGTTGAAGTTGTTTATGTTAGATATAGATAGTTCATTTTCTTACAATACTTAGGGGGAAACTGTTAGGAAACTTTATTTGTAAGTATTAAAGAAAATCAGATACAACTGGATCTATGAAGAAGATAACAGTCTTGACGATCACAACAAGAAGAAGAAGATCGGATAGGACAACTAAAATGAACAACATCTACTTCAAAGAATCACAAGTTGATCAAGAGCCGAAGAAGATTATCAGAGAAGGTCATTTCTGATGGATCTGATGATATTTCTGATGAAATATCATCAGTTTCTGACGATTTTGATCATCCGATTTTCTGATGATTTGTTCACCAGAATTTCTGATGAAGTGGTTTATCAAAAATTCTGATGAATACCCCACTTGTCTAAAAATCAGCTCTATCCTGCCACAATGACCGAAGCAACTTAACATTATTGGATATCATGATTACAAAGGCAACTTGAACGTTGGATTTAATGAATATGTCAAATTGCTACTTTATGCAGGACTTATTGCATGAATAAACAATTGTTTATTCATCTACCCAGCCTTCTATAAATAGAAGGCTCACCAAGCAGAAGACGATGAGTTAGTCTTAGGATTCATACATACTACAAAACTCCATTGCCCTCTCACCCACAAAATTCAAGATTCATTTGTATTAGATAATAATCTTACAATCACCTTGTAAACTATTTTGTTTCAAAGTGATATAAACTTGATAATTCTGTAGGTCTTGTTTCTTGAAAGTCAGATTTCCATTTCCGCACATCTTTTTCACATCTACTGAAATCACTTGCCATATTACGTGAAAAGAAGTTTTTAAGTCCAAACTGGGACAAACAACTAGAAATGTATATATGAAACTAAGGTGAATGTATATATGTATATATATATATATATATATATATCTTTGTGTATTTGTGTTCTATATTGGAAGATCTTTGCAACGAGTGGTGTGTGTTGGGTGTGATATGTTTTTCTTTATATTTTAAGCCCTTTTTAACACATTAATCAAGTTTTAAATTTATAAAACACGATATTCTACTAACAATAAACACACACATGGGCAAGTGCACCCATCGTGAGCGTAGTATAGCGTTGGTAAGATATCGAGGTCGTCCAATGACACAAGAGCTTTTAGTACTGGTTTATCCTCAACGTCTAATCAAATCAAATTTTTTAGAAAAGTTTTTTAAACATGAAATTAAAACTAAAATGCTAAAAAATAAAAATAAAACAGATTGACAAGATGAATCTCTTGAATCCGACTCGCCTTTAATGTAACCTTCGATGATTTCCGCACTTTAGCACTTTTTAAGAGATTATCTTAGTTATAGTAGTAGGCCCCTCTTTTGAAGGTGACGTTACCCTCAACCCAGTGGTTTGAGTCAACAAGGATACAATCCCAAAGGGTCGGAATATTGGAAGATAATTAATTAAGTTATTAATGCGTAATGTGTTAGGCCCCTCTTTTGAAGGCGACGTTACCCTCGGCTAAGTGGTTTGAGTCAGCAGGGATACAATCCCAAGTAGCCGGGTTAATGTATTAATAGTAGTTTACATATGAGGGGATCAAGCCATTCGCACCCTCGCCATCCAATACCAATGGGTATTGAAGGAGGTCCTAGAAAGCTTGACCCTGGTCCTTGTAGGATCTATACACTGAACAAGGCAAAAAACTTACCAAACCATTCCCTTAACCCCCGACCAGGTAGCCAACATATCTCTATATAGACCTTAGAGATATGAATGGTGAAAATATTTTATTTTATATAGACAGTAAAATAACGCCAAGACACCACGGACAAATGATAAGGGAGTTTCACCTTCAACATAAGAAACTTGTTATTGAAGTCATTAATACAAAACCAAATAATAAGTGCGAAAAGATTAAAAATCAAAAGTATTACATTAAATGCTTGTCTTCACCAAGTGATGTAAGAGACTTAGCCAAACATGGCCTTTGATTGACAAGAACTCTTACTATTAATCTTGGATCCCGAGACTACTACACACACTCTAAGGTGGATGATGGATGATGGTGGTGGATGTGGGTGTTGTAGTGGTGGTGGAGTGGTGGTGAAGTGGGAGAGAGGTAGTTTGCCAAGGGATGGTTTTGAAGTGAACCAAGCACCCCTATTTATAGCCTGCACAGAATCCTGGACACAGCCCCGTGGCCATCAACTTTCTCTTTCTTCATTAATTACAATTGTCTGCATTAGGCTCCACACGCCCCCGTGTCCGCTGGGCAAGACCCCGTATGCAGAAGTGTATCAGTAATATCAAGATTTGCAAGATTCTGCGTATCTTAGCGTTGACCACGACCCATGTTGAGCTGGGCATGCCCCCGTGCTGGGAATAGAAGCTTCTATAACTTTGTCATTTTCTACAGACACCTAGCTATGCCCCCGTGTTGGCTGGGCACGGGGCCGTGGTCAGCCTTTTGTTTCTTGTTTTTGCTTGGGAAGATGCTGTCGAGGGGTCGGGCATGCCACGTTTATTCCTTTTCTTTGTATTTATGTTATTTTTTTCTGCATATTTGTTCCTTTTGTTCATTTAAGCTCATTTGGTCCTGAAAATACAAAAGGAAGACAAAAGCACACTTTTTCCAACATTAGTACTAAAAAAGGGTTAGTTTTATGCCTCATTTGATGTAATTTATATGTTGCATTTTGCACACATCAAATACCCCCACACTTGAATCTTTGCTTGTCCTCAAGAAAAACTCTTTATTTTGTGGCTTACACACCCAAATGGAATGGGAAGAAGAGAAGTTTTTGGGCTTGTCTTGAGTGTCGGGAATCCAAGATCTTTATTGGGTTTTATTTTTATGCTATTTACAATCCTATTCGTTATGATTTATTTAGAACGTTTCATAAGAGAAATTACTTATTTAGGCATAACATGCCTTTTTAAAATTCCATTTATATACAAGTTCACATACCTCACGGGAGATCACTCAACACTCGACCGAAGATGTATTTATTGTGAAACACTCGAGACCGGAATGGAACCTACTTCTACAATATGCTTGCCAAGAAATCAATCCTCCTCCTTTTTAACTATAAACCTTTGTAAATATCAAGAGGACTTTGGGGAAGGGTTAGGCTTGGGTTAAAGGTAGGTGGTTTTGGGTTAGTGGTTAGTAAAAAGGGCTAAAAGCGTAAAAAGCATCGGACGTCGTAAAACTTTTTGTTTTTGTGACTCTTATTCAAACTAAGCACTTTCAAACAGAGTTTCTTTGAGGAACTTGTTTGTTTTGCTAGACTTCATTTTTTTTTATAAAGAACGTCACGAGACAACCGAGCTTTTTACTAAAATAAAGGGTTTAAAAGTAAAAGGGTTTAGGTGGGTAAAGGGTGTTTGTTTTGTGGGTTTAGAAACGAAGAGGTTTAGGCTCATAGGGGTTAACTAGGGGGATTTTTTTGGGTAGGTGAAAAAGAAAATGAAAAATAATGGTGTTGAAAAGAAAATGGGGATAGTCCTAATGCCTCAATCATTTACTTACTTGGGTTTAAGTTGGTAAGCACCGGGAATGTATCGTTGTGGCAAGTTCTAGAGTCGTAAGAAACCAAGCGGCTATTCACACAAGAAACGAAAAATGAGCATTTAGTTTAAAGATGTATGCTTGTATGCTCAATAAAGGCTCAAAACTCACTTTTTGTGGGAATGGGTTTATAATGTGATCAAGTATATATAATCAAATTTTAACTAGATTTGTCATGCCGTTTCATAATTTTCTTATGTGGGTTCTTTTATTATCATGATGCTATCGGTTGTAAATTTGTAAAAATATAACCTTTTTAGAACTTGTTATTCCCAAATTAAACCAAGACAAGTAAAAAACGAAAAGTTTTTGAAAAAAATTTGGGGTGATTAGCGGTTCCAATAGAGTTTTGTGTAAGGATTGTTATTAGGACTTGCAAAATTCAAGGTTTAGCATCCTCCCCACACTTAAATTACACATTTTCCTCAATGTGTCCCAAAAATAAGTTTTTTAGGTTGATTGAATATGTAAAAGGGTGTTAAAAACAAGGTTTTGGTGTTACTGGACATCTGGCCACGGCCTCGTGCTGGCTGAGCACGGCCCCATGGTCAGAGTGCCTGTAACAATAACTTACAGAAGGTGGGCACGGGGGCGTGATTGGTGGAAACGGCCCCGTGTCGGGCAGATTTCAGACAAACAGTAGCTACAGGGCGGTGGACACGGGGCGTGCTGACTGGGCACGACCCCGTGGTCAGAGTCTGCAATCAATTGAAAACAGGTTTTGGCTTTCGGTTCTGGTTTCTGGGCTTATGTATCACTAATACTTAGTGCTTCCAAGCCTCCTAGGTACCTCTTTATGCTTAAATACCACACCACACAAATAACAAACATCCTAAAATACCACAAGTTTATCATCCACATCACAAACTAAAAAAAAAAGAAAATGCAAGAAAGTAAGAGTGTTAACGAAAAGTAAATTGTTCAACACTGGCATGCAGGACAGATAATTGTTTGTAAGAGCAAGGGGTTAACCTGGGTAGAGCTGTAACCGTGTCACATAACCTCCGACGCCTCCTCCTCAATCCATGTCTTCGTCCTCGTCATCTCCTCCTTGATTCGCCATGTACTCCCGGATATTGCCGATGTCATCTTGTATGTCGGAGATGTTCCTCTCTTTTGCTCAGACCCGGTGTACGTGTTGCTGGCCATGTTGTAGGTGTTGCGGGTGCATAAGAGGTTTTCCTGCAAGAGATCATGTAAACTCTGAAAGTTAGGAAAACCACCCCCTTGAGAGGTGGATTGGCCCGCATCACCATGATACTGATACTGGTACTGTGGAGGAGGACGGATTTGTGGGGCGTGAAGGACGAGAGCCTCTTGTGGGTTCCAAACATGACCCTGAACCGTTTGAAATCGAATCGTTTCGTCACCCGCTTCATTGATGATCCCCATTGAGCGGCATATGACGAGATCCACCTTGCCCGACCATGGGCCCTTCCTGAAGGACCTTGGCATCCTTTGCACGAAGTTCTTGAAAAGGCTGTAGATCCACCCTCCAAAGAAGATCGGGGTCGGGGGGTTGGCTAGCTGGTTCAGGTGCATGTTTCTGAGAAACATGTGTGGAACATCGAGAGGCACATGGTTGTAGATGCAGTATAAGACCGTCAGATCCCTCAGATTGATAACACTGGTACTGTCATGCCTTTGGTTGAAGGAGTTGCTAAGGACCCTATGAATGTAGCGGTATAGAGGGTCCCGCAACTATGAGCTCTTGGTTTGGCTTGGATTATAGGCTCCTTCCCCAATTTGAGCCCATGCTGATTGACGTTGGTTTTACGGGAGCTCACGAAGACCACCCGTGTTTGCCTCATCTGTCACACCCCGACCGCGTAAAACAAAAAACCACGGCGGAAACGTCGGGGAGTGATGCGACAGAATTATTGTTTCAACAACCATGGTAATTAAAGTTTTGTATTATTAAGATTAAAGTTTACATTGTCTTGAAGTTCAACTAAACAATACATAAATAACTGTCTTTTAAGTCACTAAGGCCCAAGTCCGCCTAAGTGTAGCACAAACATCATCATGCATTAGCACCTGAAACACATGCGAAAATAGGTACGTCAGCATAAAAATGCCTGTGAGATACATAGGTTTTGTTTATGTAGGGTTCATGACTTGTAGTTAAAAGAAGGGTTTAACAAAAAGTAGTCATGAACCTTGTAAAATGTTTTCCTTTATAAAATCATGTGAAAATCGATGTGAAAATCAAATGATATAAAAGGATAATGCATGGTTAAGTGAATAACCAAGTAAAAGTGAATTTGTATAAAATATGTAATTTGTAAAACAATGTCGTGTTCTTGTATAAAATGTTTCATGTCTTGTCAAAGTGGCTTTGATAACGCAACAATGTATAATACAATAAAAGCACTTATATATAGGAAGTACCAACGGTGTATCCACCATGCTTTTATCATATAACACATAACCCTGTTACATAAGTCACTTATCAATAACCAACCAAAATTCCTTGTTCAATGTCAAAATGTTTATGTGTAAACCATGTTCAATGTCATGTGTGAAATGTATCATGTATAACCAAATGTAATGCATAGCAAGTAGAAAGTATCTACTCAAACTACGTGAATATGTCAATGTGATAACAATGTTATGTACGGTGAATAACTAGTAGTTACTCAACCCGTAGGAAAATGTACAAAACAATGTTTTTGAATAAACCTAAGTTTAAATCAAATGTTATGTTTTGCAGAAAAACAATGCTTTATGATTACAAACATTTATGTAGTAATGTTTATTCGCATACATTCAAGCCTTGCGATTGTGGCGACAAACCTTTAAACAAATTAAAGGTTCATCTAAGTTATGTATATCGGATTTTATCATTCCCAACTTCCAAACAAACCTAGGAAGTCGGAAATGGGATTTGTCAAGTCCTATGGTACCATTACATACTACCGAGCGGCGTAGCTAATGTTAATGAATGTATTATTGTCTCGATTAAACATACCAAATGTCATAACCAATGTAAGCATGCTATGAAAACCATGTACTAAGTATGCTTAGTAAACAAACATAGTAGAAATGTTCATGAAATTAAGTGCTAGCATGCTAAGTAAACATACATAGCAAAAATGTTTATGAAATCAATGTGCTAGCATGCTAAGTAAACATACATAGCAAAGATGTTTATGAAATCAATGTGCTAGTATGCTAAGTAAACATATATAGCAAAACATAATTGAAAGCATGTACTATACGTGTACTAGGTGAAAGTAGCATGTTTATGTCATAAAAGCAATGAAAAACATGAAAGTAACAAGTATGCAATTGTGTATCACCCCAAAACATTTGAAAGCGGTAAAAGAGGGGAACTATGTACTCACTTGGGATTGCCTAATAGTCTTGAGAATAAGACCAAATAAGGCTCCAAGGATCACGAATCAACCGGCACCTAATATAGGTAACTATGTTAATAATCGGATCCTAAATCGGGAGATAGGATAGAATGATGTTCTCTAAATAAAATGAGTGTTTGTACTCATATGGTATGATTTAATAGAGCTAACATTCTGAATTGGAAGTCTACCTAAGTGCTTTTGACCCGTTTCGACCCGTTATGGTAGTATAAGCTACTATAACGCGTCGGTTGCGTAAATCTAAGGTCGGATGGTTAACTATGTGTTATGTTAAGTCTTACATGCCCAATTATACCCTAACATGTTACTAAATCAGATTAGATGTCAAAATATGTTCACATATGCACAATATGGATTTATGCTTCAAAAGGGCGTTTTGGTCATTTCCTATGGGCATATAAGCTAACTAACAAATGACTAACCAATCCTATGTGATCATAAGGTATAACCGCAGAGGTTATTCCCTATGCAACTATGATCACTAATCATGCTTGGTCGGATCCTAATGATCGACCAAACGGGTCGGGTTCGAAAGTCTAAGCGGTTGTTTAGACTGCTTAACTTACGACCCTAAACCAGCACTAAACTAATAGTGACGAGTTAAACATGTCAAACCATGTTTAACTAACTTAGAAAACTGATTTGGTACCAAAACAAAGTGTTTTGATACCTAAAAGTAGTTCCGTTGCAAAATGCGTACTAAAACGCATTTTGACCGAAACTTTGACTCGTCACTACACCTAGTTAACGTAGTAATCAGTAGGTGTAATCGCTAAGGATTATAACCATCGTGATTACAATCACGTTACAAAGTTCAAACGAACTTTGTGTTGACCATTGACTAGTCAAAGCTGAAAGTCAAACACTGTTTGACTTTCTCGCTAGGAAAGCGATAAAAGAACGAAGGAAGCTTACAAAGGGTCCTTGCTAGGGAGAACTTGATCTAATAATCTCAGGTATGAAGTTAAATAACTCCAACTTAGAGAAAATCAGAATCAAGGGTGCTTGAAACAATGAAATGGCCATGCTATCTATAGTTGTTGCAAACTCACAAGATCATGCCATTTGTTTGTGTAACTTCCAAGCAAAAATCTCAACCATACAAGTGTTGTAAGCAGATTAGAAGCCTTGGAGAGGTGTTAACTTGGTTAACACACAAAGAAAATGACATAAACAGTCCCTGATCTTTCAACAGTTTGCAAAAAATGATTTTTGGTCGCTGGGCGTTTTTAGGCGGCCCGCGTAAGCTGAGGGGCAGGCTTACGCGGCCGGTGTAAACTCAGCAGATTAGCAACAGTTTGTAGATTTACAAGATCAGTCCCTGCAATGTGTTTAAGCTCATTTCAGGCACTTTTGACACCCGTTAAGCCATTTTCAAGGCTCTACAAGGTCATTAAAGTTTAGAGGACTCAAAATGTGCCTGGAAAACTCTCGGATGTCGGCTCGTTTGGTCGTACGGTCGCGTTATTCGTCAAATTACGACAAAACTCAAACGGACGCGAAAACGATCCAAATTAAGCGACGAATGGAATTTTTGCATGCCGATCACTAAAATAAAAAAATATTTTAGTGTGTACACAAATTTTGGATGCCCAGATGTGGTCAGAACGTAAGATATGCGCGAAAATGCAAACTTACGTCGTTTTTGACACTTTCAGCCCCTGTAAGATCAAATAAGCATATTTTCGCACACCGAACCACTCAAAGCTTATTTCTAAGCTATGTTTAGGTTATTTATGGTATGTTTAGCTTATAATCAAGTTTCGGACTGTACGTTGCCTTACGAAACGACAGACTTTTGCAGTTTGACGCAAATAGTCCCTGTGAGCGAATAAACTTGTTTTTGCCATACCAAACCCTTTAAAACTTATTTCTAAGTTTTGTAAAGGTTATTTAAGGTATGTTAAGCTTATGTTGCTATTACGGAGTGTTTGTCGCATTAAATGATTACGGTTACACATCAGTTTGCGTATAACTTTCCAGAAAGCTATATAGAGTTCAAAATCGATCAAAAATCAAAACGTGCATAATATAAACCATAAATAACAAACATTGGGATAAAAAAACATTGTTTTATTAATATTGGATTTTTCAGAGTTTGTACAATGATTATACAATCATAGATGTCACAGTTTCCCCTACTTTAGGAAATTTTGTCCTGAAATTTATTTAGAGGAAATTTGTGAGAAAAGATGCGGATACTTCGCTTTCATATGATCTTCACATTCCCAAATAAACTCTGGGCCACGTTTAGATTCCCAGCGAACTTTGACAATTGGGAAGCGCTTATGTTTGAGCTTTTTGACTTCATGGTCTATGATTTCAACAGGTTTCTCAACGAAGTGCATCGTGTTATCAACACGAATTTCATCAAGTGGTATGTGTAGGTTCTTATCAGCTAAACACTTTTTGAGATTGGACACATGGAAAGTTGGATGAACATTTCCAAGTTCAGGAGGTAGCTCTAATCTGTAGGCTACTTTTTCGATTCTTTCAACGATCTTGAATGGTCCAACATAGCGTGGTGCAAGTTTTCCTTTCTTTCCAAATCTAATCACACCTTTCCAAGGGGATACCTTGAGTAGGACGTGATCACCAACTTGAAACTCTAAGGGCTTGCGTCGTCGATCCGCATAACTCTTTTGACAGCTTCTAGCTGTCTGTAGGTTATCACGAATCTTCTTGACCTTATCTGTAGTCTCTAGAATGAGATCGGGTCCAGTAAGCTGAGCTTAACCTATCTCATTCCAGCAGACCGATGAACGACATTTTCGACCGTATAAAGCTTCGAAAGGAGCCATGTTGATGCTAGAGTGATAACTATTGTTGTAGGAGAATTCGATCAATGGTAAATGCGAATCCTAACTACCACCAAAATCAATCACACACGCTCGAAGCATATCCTCCAGTGTCTGGATTGTTCTCTCAGATTGACCATCCGTCTGCGGATGATATGCTGTGCTCAAATTAAGTTGGGTTCCCATAGCAGATTGCATGGTTCTCCAAAAGCGAGACGAGAATCGAGCATCTCTGTCAGATATGATGTTCAAAGGAACGCCATGTCGAGATACAATCTCATCAGCATATATTTTAGCAAGCTTGTCAGCAGATAGATCCTCATGGATCGGCAAGAAATGTGCTGACTTTGTTAGACAATCAACGACAACCCAAATGGCATCATGACCTCTTTTAGTGCATGGCATCTTGGTAATGAGATCCATAGCAATGTTTTCCCATTTCCAAACCGGAATCTCTGGTTGCTCCAATAATCCAGAGGGATGTTGGTGTTCTGCCTTAAACTTAAGACAAGTAAGGCATTTAGAGACATATAAGGCAATGTCTTTCTTCGTACCCGACCACCAATACTGGGTTCGAAGATCCTTATACATTTTGTCTGCACCAGGATGAATAGAATAACGAGACTTATGAGCTTCATCCATTAGCAAGGTGCGAAGATTGTCTAGACTTGGGACCCACAAATGGCCCATGAAATAGAATATCCCAAAGTCTCTCAGTTCAAGCTCAGGCTTAATGTGACACGGTAATTCCTTACCCATCAAGCCTTGTGTAACACAAGTATGTTGAGCCTGAATTATGCGGGTTTGAATGTCAGATCGAACCTGAACACAGTGAAGCTTGACACGTTCCTTACGACTCAATGCTTCAGCCACGACATTCGCCTTACCAGGATGGTAGCGAATTTCGCAATCGTAGTCGTTTAGGAGTTCAACCCAACGTCGTTGCCTCATGTTTAGTTCTTTCTGATTGAAGATATACTGGAGACTCTTGTGGTCAGTAAACACTACACACTTTGTACCATAAAGGTAGTGTCTCCAGATTTTGAGAGCAAACACTACTGCACCTAACTCAAGATCATGAGTAGTGTAGTTTTTCTCGTGCACCTTCAGCTGTCTTGATGCATAAGCTATGACTTTGTTTCTTTGCATAAGAACGCAGCCAAGGCCTAAGTTGGATGCATCACAGTACACGAAAAAGTCGTCGTTACCCTCAGGCAAAGATAGAATAGGTGCATCACAGAGCTTCTGTTTCAAGGTCTGAAAAGCTTCTTCCTGTTTGGATCCCCACTCAAAAGGTTTGCTCTTCTGAGTTAAAGCAGTGAGAGGAACCGCAATCTTGGAGAAGTTTTCAATGAAACGACGGTAATAACCCGCGAGACCAAGAAATGAACGAACCTCGATAGGAGTAGTAGGAGTATCCCAATCCTTAATCGCATTGATTTTGGCGGGATCTACATGAATACCTTGTTCGTTGACGATGTGCCCCAAAATTTGAACTTCCTTAATCCAGAATTCGCACTTGGAGAATTTGGCGAAAAGCTGTTCTTTCCTTAGAAGCTCCATTATAAGACGAAGATGTTGCTCATGAACAGCTCGAGTCTTAGAATAGATCAGAATGTCATCAATGAAAACGATGATGAACTTGTCCAAATAAGGCTTGCAGACCCTATTCATCAAGTCCTTGAAAACAGCAGGAGCATTCGTTAAACCGAAAGGCATAACAATGAATTCATAATGACCATATCTCATACGGAAGGCTGTCTTGGGAATATCTTCTTCAAGCACTCGAAGTTGATGATACCCAGAATGCAGATCAATCTTTGAAAAGCAAGTAGCGCCCTGTAGATGATCAAAGAGATCATCAATGCGAGGTAGGGGATATTGATTCTTGATGGTAAGCTTGTTGAGCTCACTGTAATCGATACACATCCTGAAAAATCCATCTTTCTTTTCCTCGAATAGGACAGGAGCGCCCCAAGGCGAAAAGCTTGGATGAATAAATCCTTTGTCAGAAAGCTCCTGAAGTTGTTTAGATAACTCTTGCATCTCAGACGGTGTAAGACGATAAGGTGATTTAGCAATAGGATTTGCACCAGGTACGAGATCGATACGAAACTCAACTTGGCGTGCTGGGGGTAAACCAGGTAATTCTTCAGGAAATACCTCAGGATAATCCCGAACAACAGGGATATCTTGGATTGTCTTACCCTTGCCTTTCTCCTCTACGACATGTGCCAAGAAGGCGACATATTTCTTTTGTTGGTATTTGTGGGCTTGGGTACAAGACATGAGTTTAAGGCAACTAGCAGGTTTCTCCCCACGAACTTCTATGATCTCACCAGTCGAGAGCGGTATACGGACCAACTTCTCAAAACATACCACCTCAGCATGGTACTTGGATAACCAATCCATTCCTACTATTACATCGAAGCTCCCGAGTTGCATCGGTGTGAGGTCAATAGGGAAAAGACAGTTATTAAGGTTCAACTGGCAATTTCCAAGAATAGAGTCGAGTACAACAGGTTCACCACTAGCTACTTTTACTGTCAAGGGCTTTGCTAGTTTTGTTCTAGTCATCGAAAGCAAAGGCTCAAATGCTAAGGACACAAAACTCTTATCGGCACCCGAATGAAATAGAACAGAAGCAGGATGGTTGTTAACAAGGAACGTACCGTTCACCACTTCGTTATCTGCGCGAGCCTCATTAGCATTCAGATTGAAAGCTCTACCACGAGCCGATGCTTGATTCACATTTGCCAACCTCGGGCAGTTGTTCCGGTAGCGGGTCAGATCCCCACAGTTGAAACATGAACCAGGCGGGTAGTGAGGTCGTGCAAGATTCTGGGCAGGATTTTGTGCTAGGTTTTGGGCTGCCTGATTTTGGTTCAGAGCAAAATGATAGGTATTTGCAAGATGACCAGACTTGCCACAGTTCGTGCAGATACGACATTGCACCTGTTGTTGATGGTGGCTATTACAGCGGTTGCACAGGGGTGCATTACCAGCAAACTGCCTCTTGGCAGCAGGTTGTGCAGCCTGATTCTGTGCTGCCTGATTAGCTTGAGCAGTAACAGCGAAATTCTTGGAAGCCTTACGCTTCCTCGATTTCTTTGAAGACTCAGCAGCCTTCTTGCCCTTTTTCTCACTTGTGCTATCAGACTATTTCTGCTTCTTATCAACTTTCATGTGGAGTTTACCCTTCTTGACTTGCGATTCAGTAAGGGTAGCAGCGAGCTCAATGGCCTGACGGATGGTAGTAGGGTTGCTGCCAGTGACGATATCCTGAACAGGATCTGGCAAACCGTCTATGTACTTCTCAATAGCCTTATCCAAAGGCTTGACCATTGTCGGACAGAGCAAGCTTAACTCCTCATATCTATCAGTGTATGCACGGTGTTCACCACTGTCTTGTTTCAGGTCATGGAACTCATTCTCAAGTGCCCTCTGTTCATGACGAGGGCAAAACTCTCTCATCATAAGAGCTCTAAGTTCCTCCCATGTTTGACCCAAAGCAACATCAGCACCTCTATCTCTCATTACTCCATTCCACCATGTGAGAGCCCTCTTTTGGAATACACACGAAGCAAACTCGACCTTATGATTGTTCGGACACTGAACATGGCGAAAAGTGCTCTCAAGACTCTCAAACCACTGGAGAAGCCCTGTTGCTCCTTCAAAAGCACGAGTGGTTTAGCCGAGTTAAAACTTTTGAAGCTGCACAGAGCAGGTGCATTATTGTTATTGTTGGCTTGGTTTATTTGAGTGATGAGATTTGGTAGCATAGCAGCCATCTGCTGTGCTATAATAGCTGCCAGTTCGGCATTGGGTTCCTGAACGTTACGTCGAGGAGGCATTCTAAAAGAGGAAACATGAGAGAAAACGAGTGAGATGATGTGATGAAAGAAATGAGATAGCAATAAAATCAACAAAATCAAAGGATGGTGGGCATTTGTTCGTTACTTCGTAACAAACAGTTGACACACAGTGACAAATCAAAGTAAATAGGTCATAATAATGTATCGCTGAAGACATGCTCGCCTATAAGTGAACACTCACCCCAAGAGTTCCCAGGTAAGAGTGACTGGTCCGATACTGTGGATTTGTACGAACACTCTAGCCTTAGACAGAAAACTCAGGGTACAGGCATTCACTCTTCCAGTTTGCACGTGTTCACATTATTTAGACCCAAACTTTGATGAGATTTTGAAAATTTGGAAGGCACACGGCCAAAATAAATCATCTAAGGATAGATGATTGATTTCAAAAATCATTTTGGAAAATTGTGTTCATGTTTTTGGTAATCACATAAGGATAGGTGACGTGTATTGTTTTAAGATCTAAACACAAGATAACTTGTGTTAGGGTCCTAGAAAGTTATAGTCTAGGTTAAAGCATTACTAATAACCTAATTTCCTATAACCATTGGCTCTGATACCAACTCTTCTGTCACACCCCGACCGCGTAAAACAACAAACCGCGGCGGAAACGTCGGGGAGTGATGCGACATAATTATTGTTTCAACATCCATGGTAATTAAAGTTTTGTATTATTAAGATTAAAGATTATATTGTCTTGAAGTTCAACTAAACAATACATAAATAACTGTCTTTTAAGACACTAAGGCCCAAGTCCGCCTAAGTGTAGCACAAACATCATCATGCATTAGCACCTGAAACACATGCGAAAATAGGTACGTCAGCATAAAAATGCCTGTGAGATACATAGGTTTTGTTTATGCAGGGTTCATGACTTGTAGTTAAAAGAAGGGTTT